>JAQIXP010000009.1:0-60201 GCA_034700285.1 Proteroiulus fuscus | reverse complement strand
TCGATTATAGCTTCTGTGTTGGCTCCGAATCATTACCAGACAAATTGCGAGGAAATTTTTTTTTAAAATTAATACTTTTTTCTTAAATTGCACGCTGACTGCATCCAAGTGCAGTAGAAAGCATGGGAGTGGTTCCATATGAGCAACCATGGGAGTTAAGAAAAAAACATTTAAATGGATAGTTAAAGTGAATAGGGGGCTGTTGGCCCATAGTTTTCAATGTTGTGGAAAGATATGCTAATTCATTTTAATAGTTTCAAGTGTAATCTGTAGCTGTGACATTATCTCAATTTTCTTTTCCACATTTTTCTAGAGAGGGAATATCGTTGCTTGGGCGAATGGGAAGAAGGTGGCGTCACCTACACCTACACACAACGAAGGGACCTACCAGGATATCAATGTTTTGTAAGTAAATCCTATGTTGTTCATAAACTAGGACTTTAAGGTGGTATTCGGGCCTATACTAATTCATAGCAGAATGCTCGTATAAGGTTTTAACACTTCACAAAATGTTTCCCAGGTTGGCAAAATAACAAATGGTGAAGATGTATTCATTAAGGAGGCTGGTGATAACTGTGTACGAGGCATGGACCCTCTTACATTTGGTATGAAGATGACAAAACAAGGTAAGTTCGTTCAATAGCCACTGATATTCAAGAGAAATTTCTTCTCGTTAGCAATAAATTATAGGGCAACGTAGCACTAAAACTATTTTTTTTTTGAAATCTTGCAGGTTCCTGTGATCCTGGCCTAGCAGCCGACCAACCCCATTCCGATCCAGACATTCCCTCGACATCAGCCGATCCCAACAACAGGCTAGTCCCTATGCGCACGACCTCAAAGGCCGAAGCTTCTCCCACCACAACCACAAAGCCGTGGAAGCCAATCACGGGTAAAAAAATAAACTAAATAAACACCCCACATAGCATCTGGAAGTGCATTCGCTTAAAATTGTGCATTTCTTTTTTTTTACAGTTCGGCCAACAGAATACAATTCATCGAGCAAACACCGACCCATCATAGAAACCCTAATAGCAATGTTGATGGCCTTATCGACAGTTCATTACTTGATGGCATAATAACTAAACGAATACTGGCGTATTTATACTGAACATTTGTTGACATATTTATGTCACTCAACAAGCAATGCACTAGTCCATTCAATTTGCAGCATTGGTCAACAGCGCCACCATCTGTGATCGACAGCTGGGTGTGCTGAGATTTTTCAAATCAAAGATGGACTTATGGCATTAGGGATAAGAAAGAAAACATTGACTCTAAGAAGTTTACCGGATTCTTTTAAATATCCTAATTAATTACTCCACTGATCCTCGATTAACTCAAAGTGATACATTTCTTGTCTCTACAAGGTTGAAACAAAAAGCCACTGAGCGAGCTACGTCTTTGACTGTCCCTTATGGAACTAAACACAAAAATTCCTCGAATTTCCCAGAAATAAAATGTAATTTCCACTGACCAAAAACACTACTCGACTAACAATATCAGCATTAATCCTACACCATTCCCTTTACCAAAAATTTATTTAAATATAAACGACTTTCTATACCAAATATAATTTTCCTTGACTTTTCCTCCACGACACAAACCAACAAACGTCTCATCCAAGGTTCCCCTGGCCATTGTGATTGGCAAGGACCCGGTGGTGTAATTATGGGTTTCTACATCTTTACAGAAAAATGCAGAAAAATGGCTGCCAAAGTTGGCAATTTCTACATGCCTAGCCCCCCTCCTCCCCCATGGAAAATATTTGAAATTACACCACTGCAAGGACCTTTCACCAGCTCCAGCCCGGTCCTCTTTACCAAAAAAAAAGTGTATTGAATGATAAACCATTTCGTGAATGTTCACGTAAAAACAAACTTTGTTCCTGTTCATACATATTTGTATTTTATACTTAATTGTACATAAAATGAGTAGACGATGATAATAAAACCATTCAGATAATAAAATGTTTCAAATTTTTTTCGAGCATGCGGTTTAGGACAGCACAAGAAAAATAAATAATCATTGTTATTTACCTTAGTCTGACGTTAATGCCCAGATGATAGAAGAAAAGGTTCCATTCTCTAGGTTGGAAAATAGGCCGAAGGTGTCTGGTCAGATGTTCTCTTGGCTACGACAGGAGCAATGCTGGTTCGTGGCAGACGCACTCCACTAACTGACTTGTATCTGGTAGACATCGGGTTGGTATTGGAAGTTCCGGCATTCTTAGCTTGTAAGTATTTTGCACTTAAAGGTGGACTACTGCAAACGGGTAACATTGCGGATTAGAATTTTAATTAAAACTGTGCTAAAACATGCCTCAGTTATTATCCTTAAGCGTACTTACTTTTCCTTATTCCCCGTTGTTGGCGCAGTAACACACTGGCCTACGGATTCCTCTTGGATTGTTCCGAAGGCAGGCATCTTCCCGCGAGCTTGAAGCACAGCCTGATTAGTGTCATACGGCGTGAGTTGCCTGGAAGTCATTGGCAAGCTGTTACTGCCTGGTGTGGACGTGGCAAACAGTTGTCCGGCATTTCCTAGTGGTCGGAAAGGATTGTTTGGGGAGGTGGCATTTGCTGTTGCACTACTGGACCGTTGTTGGTTCACCTGAGATTCGTTCAACTGCTTATTTAACCAGTTGATCACTATGAAACAGAAAGTCTACCATCAGTTAGACCTTAGCAGGATAGCCCTTTGCCAAAATTGCCAAACTAGGTAGCAAGTGAAAAGAAGATAAAAGTAAAAAACCAAGATTACCATTTTCATTTGTTTTAAGGATTTTATGACTTTCATCCACCTTGGTTTGGGCCATTGTGAGTGATTCATTGAGGAGCTTCACCTAATTTGAATGAATTTTGTTTTTTAAAACAACATTCGTTTTATTTCAGTTTTACCATTTGCAAATATTTTTTTTAGTGAAAACAGAACTGACCTCGGTTTCCTTTTGCATAAGCCTTTCCTCTAAAGAACTGACTCGCACCTGTAAGGTCTCAACAGATTTTTCTTTGACAGCAACTACTTTCTCTTGTTCTTGAGTAACTTTATCACGAAGTTTTACCTGCAAATGGAGATTTTCTTTATTAAAGTAAGTCCTGCTATTTTAATCCAAACCCGTTTCAAATAGGTATCCTACTTTAGACTGAAGGTTTCTTATGTCTGATTGTAATTTTCTAATAATTTCGTTGCCTTTATTGAGATCATCAGAGAGTGATTTGATGGAATTTTCTCGCCTGGTTAACAAGGACTGCTTCATCTCTAATTCTTCACTCACTCTAATCTAAAAATCCCATTTTTATAGTTTGTTACAAACTAAATTAGTACTCAACTTAAATGATTTTCAGTCACTTCTTAGACTGTTACATACTAAGAAGGTTACTACATACTCGCTGCTCTTGAGTTGAATCTAGCTGAACTTGCAGCTTCAATAACTGAGATTCCTTGCTTCTGAGCTCCTGCTCCAGGTTGGCAGCTCGATTGTTAAGATGGGCCGATGATCTTTCCCAGTCGCTCTTTGATGCTTCCAATCGTGCATTCTCCTTGCGTAAATCCTGCAATTCTTGGTGGGCCAGGCGAGCTTCATCTTCCGACATACTTACACGATTCCTAAGTTCGTGAACGGTAGCTTCGAGCATAATACGCTTATCCGTGAGTTCTTTGACTTGATTCCCAAGAACTAGGACTTCAGATTCCAGTCTTCCTAACGCTTTTCTGTGGTTGTATTCCAACTCCATGCGTTCCCTTTCCCATTTTACCTCCATTTCACTTTGAAACTAAAATTGCAATATAAAATTAATACAGCAAGTCAACTGGGGTAGAAACACTGCCTCAAAAGTGAGGCGTACTTGTGCAGTTTTATCCTTCTCTTTACTGATTTGCAGATTAAAACGCTCATTTAAGGTATTCGCTTGATCTCGAAGCTCGTGTCTAAGCTGATCTACATCAGACAAGCTTCTAGACAGTTGCTCGGTGCATTCCCTCAACCGTCCATTCAGATCCAACTCAGTGGAACATAAGTGATTATGAAGTTCTTCATTTTCAGCCTAAAAAGAATTAATATAAATGGATTGAAAAAAATAAACATCTAATTTTACCTATCTTGAAGACCTTTATGCCTTTACCTTGCATGTTTTAAGACAGTTTGCAAGATAACTTTTCACTTCCGAATCTGTTCCAGGTGTCAGCTTAAGGCCAAGATGAACCAGATGCTTAAACGGGTTAATCTCCACAACATTTAAATATGCCAAGCCATTTCCATTTTGAAGGATTAAATGCAAGACGAATCTATATAAAAATTAATGTTTGCAGAAGTTTTAGCACAAGCAAGCCATTTTAAATGAATACCTCATTTGAAATTTATCTTTGCTAACCGTGGGGAACATTTAGTTTCTTCTAGACGACACTGCTCTAATAAGTCAACAAACTTTTGTGGAAACGCAGCAAAATCAACCAACAAACCCTGTTGTACTCGTAAACTAGTGAATAAATGAATACAAGTTACTGGATCTCAATATTTCATTTACAAACAAACATCTTCTTCAAGAAATGTTACGTTACCTTTGATAGTCCTCATCATTCAATTTTAAGTGATAATAAAACAGGGGGTTCTCATCATCAGTTAATCGCACTACCAGATCCTAATTAAAACACCAAAGGATTAGTCATTTAGATGTAAAATGGGTCCATATGTCATGGATTTTAAAATTACCTATATAAATTCTTACTTTTCTAAACAATGAACTTGATGTGGAATGCAGTTCAGCTGAGACTGTTAAAACTGAACTCCTAGAATAGATGATAAAAGCACGGTTTAAAAGCAAGGTCCTTAGACAATACATGCAAGCTACTGAAATATTAGAATAATACTTGAGTACTTGGAATGAAATAAAGACTGGACATATAGCAAGAGGTTGCATATGGCGGTAATATTGTACCTCCAAATTTGCTCATTTTTATTAATTGTTCATTAAGGTACGGCACACAAAATTGGTATATTGGTATGGTATTTGCACACTCTGACGATTAAATTTTTGTACACACTTAAGACAAATTATTCAACTTTAATATCAACCCATAAAAGGGGACCTATAGTTGAGCCAAATGCCCTCTTTGCAAGACCAAATCAACTTTCTTTAAAATAGCGCCTGGCTATACAAGTACCGTAAACTTGTATCACCTGACTAGATTGGTATTCTTGATGTGCATGTCAAGAAATACAACCAATCAAGGATTGCCATTTAGCACCTAATTTGCATAGCAATTAGCTAAAATGAATTTAGCCCTGGGGGCAAATTCCTAATGGACTGAATGAATTGACTGGCCAGGAGCCAAACCACTCAAATCATGGTATGTGCCACTCTGACAATTAAATTTATCCCACATTGTACAAATATTCAACTTTGATAACCAGGACTTTGTAAACAATTGCCTAGGGCATGCAAAGATGTTTTCTAAATTTATTGTATAAACTGAAAATTAACTTATAAAGAAGAGATAAAACAATTGTTTATATAATAAATAGCCTAATACTAATGATTCATGAACTAGACTACATTTCCAAACTTCTGCCATATTTCATAACAACACATATCACACAATCCACTTTCCTACAATCTTATCCATCTTTATACTGTACATTTACCTTCAAATAACCGTAGGCTATGAAATAACGCAATAAAAATGCAACTGGAAACAAGTACCGGTAGCGGTCCCAGGAAAAATTATGTAGCCAGAAAATACCAAATTAAATAATGAACTTTTAACTGATCGTAATAAGGGCCGTGCCAACCTCGGGACCTTAACTACGGTCACAGCCTACTAAGATTTTTTTTATTTTATAAATATAAATATAATGCATAAAATAAAAAAATAAATCTTAGTAGGCTGTGCTACGGACATCTGTGCTACGGTCATGCCAAAGATCGGACCCAGCATGGTAAACGTCAAAACGTGAAATAAAATTCTTTCAAACTACCTTTCTTCTTTATCCGAATTTTTCACTAAAATCTTCAGTCGATTTGAGTAGATTTTTTCTTCATTGTTGAGATATTCTTCAACCCTCGCGTTTTTCATTTTTACACAGTCGTTGACAATCCCAAGTTGTAAGAATGCTTGTAAGAGCCCTTTTTGAGCCACGCTGTCTGCTGCCAGCAGCTAACGGACTTTTCTGATACCCCGATATTTCTCACGTAAAGCCTTCATTACTACTGCATTTTATCAAATGTAATCAAACAACACCAATTTTAGTATTTGTACATAGTTATTGACTAAAACTTAAACTCACAAATCATCCGAATCGATGTAAAATAACCCAAAAACATTCAAAACGACCCCATCCTTGGAAACGACGCGCTCGAATCGTATTACAAAATAGCGGCAACTGATTGTCCCTACGTTCTAGAATTATCCCTAGAAATTGGCATCATTGTTATAAACAACAAACATGGACGACAATTTTGGAGAAGATTTGTTCAATGTGTTTGAAAGTACTTCAAAGATAGAAATAAACATTAATTCTATAAAAGATAAGAAGGCTGATGCAAAGATTGGGTTGGTTACTGACATTCTACTGAATTTATTAGTGATTTATCCATTAATTAAGTTTCTTTTGCATTTGTTTCATATGCACGTGTGGTGGGGGTTGAGCATTTGCATCTGAGATATTTTATTAATAATACTATAAATATAGATCTACCACCAACGAATTAGTTAAAACCCTTACAAGTGGGAAGCGAGAGTTGGAGAATGAAGAAAATCAGAAAAATGACAGCAAGAAGACTAAACTTTCTCTTCTGGATGACATTAAGTAGCATACCTAGGCCTTAATTTACACAATTTTTTATGTTGGATTGCTAAAGTGAGGCTACGTACACTTAAGTAACTGCTTCAATTCGGCTTAATATTATTTCAGTTTGGATGATTATATACCAAGAATAAATATCCATACTGTGGAAACTGTGGAGGCCTGCACGCATGAGGTGCCAATATAGGAATTATTCCCATAGGCTACACTATATATATGTAAAATAAGCAATAAGCTAAGTATACTTATGCCATTAATTAGGTTGCTGTTCCTCATGAAGCAGTTTATGTCCCATTGAAACCCATGCAATCAAAACCAGCCAAGAAATATCCTTTCGTTTTGGATCCATTTCAAAAAGAAGCCCTGCTGTGTCTTGAAAATAGTCAGTCTGTTCTCGTATCAGCACACACATCGGCAGGGAAAACTGTTGTAGCAGAGTAAGAATTAATTAAGAGCTTTGACTATTAAGTGTACCGATGTTGAAAATCTATTTTGTTATATCATAGGTATGCCATAGCAATGTCGTTGAGAGATAAACAACGAGTTATATATACCACCCCCATCAAAGCATTAAGTAACCAAAAGTATCGAGAACTGTGCGAGGAATTTAAAGACGTTGGGCTAATGACGGGCGATGTCACTATTAATCCAACAGCTAGTTGCCTAATTATGACTACGGAAGTACGTTTTCTACTGTATTTTGCTATTATTATGTACCGTAGTGGAATTGAAAATTGCCAATAAATGTAAATTAACTAGATTTTACGAAGTATGCTGTATCGTGGCTCCGAGGTAATGCGTGAAGTAGCCTGGGTTGTTTTTGACGAAATTCATTACATGAGAGATAAAGGTAACGTAATTATGAGATATTTTTTTTACAAGAAAGCAAATGTACATATGGGCAAGGTAATGTATGGCTACGTTAATTTGTCTTCTGTTAGCAAGAGGCGTTGTGTGGGAAGAAACCATCATTCTTTTGCCTGATAACGTTCACTATGTGTTTCTTTCGGCAACAATTCCAAATGCTCGTCAATTCGCCGAATGGATTTGTCATTTACACTCTCAGGTAAGAGTGTTGCCTTATCCGTGTTGAATTCTTGCCACTTCTTTTTAATAACATTTTTGGGGGCAACTTTAGCCTTGTCACGTTGTATATACCGATTATCGTCCAGTGCCTTTGCAGCATTACATTTTCCCAGCTGGCGGAGAAGGGTTACACTTAGTTGTCGACGAAAAAGTAAAATAAAATCTTACTGGCTTAATTTTTAAACATATGGGAAAACTTTTATCAATCGTCTTTACAACTTTACAACGTTGTTTCTTTATGAATGCAGGGTAATTTCAGAGAGGATAGCTTCAATGTTGCTATGAATGTCCTTCAAAATGCTGGCGATGCAGCAAAAGGTGATCAGAGAGGTAGAAAAGGTGGCGTCAAAGGTAACATAATATATTTTTCAGCTCGTGTGAGACGCGTGTATTGATTCGTAATGACCTAAAATATAATTTGCAGGTGAATCCAATTGCTACAAAATTGTAAAAATGATCATGGAAAAAGATTTTGCTCCAGTCATAGTTTTCAGCTTCAGCAAAAAAGAATGTGAAGCTTATGCGTTGCAAATGTCCCGACTAGATTTCAACACATGTAATCATACACAGTTCTGAATTCTTCTCCGAAAATCCTCCAACTATTTCACATTCATTTTATTTTAGCCGAAGAAAAGAAAATGGTAGAGGAGATTTTTGTAAACGCTATGGACGTGCTATCTGATGAAGACAAAAAACTGCCACAGGTACTGATTTTTAAACTTGGAGGTTGTTTGAGGGTCCGCACTTTTTCATGACTTTCAAACTTAGGTTGAACACGTGTTGCCACTGCTGAAACGAGGCATCGGAATTCATCATTCTGGACTTTTGCCCATCTTGAAAGAAACCATTGAAATTCTCTTTGCTGAAGGTTTAATAAAAGTAGGTCTTTCTCGTTTGCAGCATTACCACTTTTTCATGTGTTTCAAAGTTTACGTATGATTTCGTTTCAGGCACTGTTTGCGACGGAAACATTCGCGTACGTGATTTTTACACGAAGCTACCATGATTGTTTTGCAGTTCAGCGGTATTATAATTTTCTTCTCTTTGCAGAATGGGACTCAATATGCCAGCCCGTACGGTTCTCTTCACGAGTGCACAAAAATTTGATGGAAAAGATTTCCGATGGGTACGTTTTGTCTAGTGGAGGGTGTAGTTTAATGAATTCTTGCCATCGAAATAAATGTTTCACTTTTATACAGGTGACTTCAGGCGAGTATATTCAAATGAGTGGTCGTGCAGGACGACGTGGCTTGGATGAAAAGGGTATTGTCATTTTGATGGTGGATGAAAAGATGAGTCCAACCATTGGAAAAAATCTTGTGAAAGGAGCTGCCGATCCGATCAACAGTGCATTTCATCTGACGTACAACATGGTGCTCAATCTGCTGAGGGTTGAAGAAGTGAATCCAGAATACATGCTGGAACGATCCTTCCGACAATTTCAAAATAATACTAATATTCCTGATATTTGTTCGAGTGAGTTCCTTTGCTGTTTTTATTTTCCACGGTCCTAGTAAATGCGTCTGAATTAAATGTCGTAATATGAAGTTTCTCCTATAATGCTCAGCATTTACCCCAATTAATATTACTGTACTTACATCAGGAACTGTTCAAGCATATGTAACATGTTATTCCTAACCAGGAGTTAGAAAAGGGGGGGGATTCTTGGCACCCTACATTGATATTAAATTTCATATCAATAAGTTTAAACCTGTTTGTGTAGATTTTCTTGCTTGGGATCCCTCAGTTACACAAAACAACAACTAGGTTTTCATTAATGGCATGTCAGAAAAGTCATTAAAGAAACTAAAAGCATGCAGATAATGGATATTGAACAAGAAAATCAAGGCAAATAACACAAGTTGTAATTAATAGAAATGGAATGGGCAACTGGTGCCATTGTGGCAATAGCCAAGGCACTGTCAAATGCTCAAGTTTTGCTTGATGTGCTATTTTTTTAAGTTGATTGGCATGTGACAAAGTGATTACTTTAGCCTTGTTTTCCTTATGGGAAAATGATACTAAAATTTCCTAATAATATTACATTATAAAAGCGTTAGCCAATGAATACTTACATATAAAAATCCATCTTGTTTACATTTATGTAGAAGTGCAACGTTTGCAATGTGAACACGACGCGATTAATGTGACTCGTGAAGGGGAAGTTACTGGTTACTATAAGATAAGACAACAATTAGCAACTCTGTCTAAGGAATTTCAGAGTTTCTTAACCCGCCCACAGTACATTGTACCATTCTTGCAACCGGGAAGATTGATTAAAGTAAGTTTCTACTTTGTAATCAAGGAATTGAACAGCATTGAATTATAGGTGCTTACCTTACAATCATTCAGGTGAAGGCTGGCGAAGATGAATACGACTGGGGAGTGGTTATCAATTTTCAAAAGAAGACCAAGGAGAATAAAAATAATCCTTTGAATTCAGTGACCATTCACACAGTGGAAGTTCTACTTCATCTATCAAAGTCCAGTGCCGCCAACACTTCCATATCTGCAGTTAAACCATGTCCTTCGGGAGAGAAAGGAGAAATGAAAGTAGTCCCTGTTGCGCTTTCATTATTAACTCAAATTAGTTCAATTCGCCTGTACTATCCCAACGACCTTCGCCCCCTGGACAATCGTATGAGTGTCCTCAAATCAATTCAGGTAAATTCATATCAGCTCAGTTTATACTTTTTTTGTGTACGTTTAGATAGTTGTTTCCCCCTTCCCAAATAACAGACTGTAAATTCTAATTGGCTTCAAATGTAACAAGAAATAAGGATTTGGCATTTAAATTATAAGAAAAATTAGAATGTGACATTCCAAATGTAGGATCTAACATTCAAATAACAGGAAAAATATAGCATCTGCCATTCAAATGATTTGAAAATATGGATCGGATAAAATACTTTATACCCACATGCATATTTAAACTTCTTTATAAAGAATTTAAAATTGGATATTGATTGTCGTTGCATTAAATGTACTTTAATTTTTGTGCAAGTGGTTTTTTTTTAATATTTGAGATTTTATTTTCATATCAACACTAGGAGTAGGGTATAAAAATAATGAAAAAATCTAGAACTTGCCAAACTACCAAACCATTTTAAGCTATAGTGATAACTTTTAGAAATTAGGGAATTATTGGATTTTTTTTTTGAGATGTAGGAAAAAAATTGAAGCTCAAAAATATTGAGCGTACCAGACAATCTCAATGAGTAACCCCAAAGTTAATTATAATAGGATCGCTTTACTGTCTGAAATAATATAATTTCTTTGATTGTAAAGGAGGTTTATAAGCGTTTTCCAAATGGTGTTCCACTCCTGGATCCCATCGAAGATATGGGAATTAAGGAACCCGAATTCAAAGATGTTGTTAGAAAAATTGAAGCTTTCGAGCATCGCATGTATTCCCATGCTTTGCACAAAGACCCCGAGCTGGAATCTATCTACAAACAATACGAACAGAAACTTCAGGTATTTAAAAAGTTTAACCTTTTGGGTTTTAATTAGTTGACATGTTGCTTACTGAATTACACCATGGTGATTGTTACCTCGTTACCTATTGTTAAGCTTGCCAACGAAATCAAGGTGGCCAAGCAGGATCTCCGGCAGGCGAAATCCTTGCTGCAGATGGGTGAATTAAAGTGCCGCAAGCGAGTGTTGCGGCGTCTGGGTTACTGCTCTTCTACTGATGTCATCGAAATGAAAGGACGGGTGGCGTGCGAGATTAGCAGGTTTGTATTTTCATTTTCCGAGAATTTTTGCAGCAAAATTCACTTTCAATCACTTTTTTACATTATCGCTCCATAACAGTGGGGATGAACTGCTGATCACTGAGATGCTCTTCAATGGGGTCTTCAATGACTTGACTCCCCAGCAAGCTGTTGCCGTATTGTCATGTTTTGTTTTCGAAGAGAAATCATCGGAAATGCCAAAATTAACAGATGAACTTTCCGGCCCGCTTCGTCAAATGCAGGTGATGGACTTTGCTGTTTTTTTCAATAGATTTCTAGCCTCAAAATAAGCACCTTTTTACTTGTCGAGGATATGGAAGCGTCGTCGGAAAGCAATGTAACACAATCCAGATGATCAAAATAATACATGAGCAATGGGCTGTTCATGTGTTACTAAAATACTTCTAGAAGTTGAAGATGTTACTTTAATTTTAAATCTTCTTTAATTTAATGACTGTACTTGCTTCAAAAATCTTAGTAGGCCTATTCCTTTTTAACAGGACATGGCCAAGAGGATAGCGAAAGTCAGCATAGAAGCCAAACTGGACATGGTTGAAGAAGATTACGTGGCGTCCTTTCGCCCAAATTTAATGGACGTGGTTCATGCATGGTGCAACGGTGCAAATTTTGGCCAAATTTGCAAAATGACCGACGTTTTCGAAGGTAAACAGAGTTAGCATGTCCTACACTTTTTGCTTAGGTGGCAATTTAAAAAAAAAATCACAATTTTTTTCAACGTTTCACGTAGGCAGCATCATCCGTTGCATGAGACGTCTGGAAGAACTTTTGCGGCAGATGTGCCAAGCCGCAAAGGGCATCGGCAATACCGAATTGGAAAACAAATTCTCAGAAGGGATCAAGCGAATAAAGCGTGACATTATATTCGCCGCAAGTTTGTATTTGTAAAATTGTCTTCATTTAACTCGGGCTGTAATCCGAACTCTTATTTCCAATAAATTCATTATTTATCTAAACATCCATTGGCAGTTACAAAACTCTTCTGTAGCAGTCTCACTTATTTACACAACTTGTTATTGATAAGCTGACACATGCAGAATGCTCTTCAGTTGAAAAAATGACCATTAGAAATGACTTATAATAGCTTTAGAAGAACGTCTCATTTTGTCACATTAACACAGGAATGTCATCTAGCTTGGTTTTGGAATTTAGTTCCAGGCAAGGAATTCCATTTGTTTGTTGAAGACGACCTTGAATTCCACAGCATTAGTTGTGTAAAGAAGAGCATCCGATTACCAAATGTGGGATATACTTTTAACTTTCTTCCCCATCCTGTGGATTATCCTGATCTATAAATTCCACGTGCGTGAAAGGGAAGTGGCCAGTCTTTCCGTGCAGTTCTCCTTCCCACTGACCATTAATATTCATTTTTGTGACTTTCACGACATCATTAACCTTGAGATAAAAGTTATAAGCATTAAACATTTCTGAAAAATTTGGCAATTATAATCACACTTGGTAATAGACAATATTGGCAGAGAAAGCTTATTTTCTTTGGTTACTTGCCAGTATGCGTAGTAATTTTAATTTTATGATAAATAATATTACAATATCACATAAGGGAAGGATTCCCTAAATTATTTTTGACAGAGGATAGTATCCATTCTAAATAAGCATATAAATTATGCATATATAGGCCTTTATAATCATCTAGTAAAAACACTACAGTACTCTTAGGGTTGCACTCCACTTGAAATTACAAGACTAGATATCAGTATAATAAATAATAATATCAAAATTCAAAATTTGTATCAAAACTAGGCATGACAAGTTACAAGCTTTTACAAAATTTTGAATTCGAGGCAACTACAAAGAAAATATTAATAATGAAAGCATTTTTTTCCACTTATGAAACATAAATAGGACCTACATGTATGGTTTTATTGCATTTGTTGGTATATTATTATTTAATAGTAATGTCAAATGTTTAATTCCTGTCCACATTGTTCAGTATTGTATTAATGCAATAGTAATTTTATGAGAAAATTACAATAACTTACCTCTAATTTGAGAGCTGTCTTGTCATATGCATTTGGAACTCTAGCTTGTTTAACTCTGGCAAATGCTGGAAGTGTTCTCTATGAAGGAGAACCCATTACATCATTAAGAAGGCTATCAATATATGTTTAGAAATTAAACCAGGGAAACTATTAGTCCCACCTGATTACTGGACTGCCTTGTTACAGTGCTTGGTCCATCGCCAACCGGGCGAACACGTTCTTGGATTTGTTGACTAGGTGGCGTGTTAGGCTCAGATTGTGCCCACTGCTCTTCATACTAATTACAGAAAATGCCAGATTTAAAGCGAACTTTGGGAATTGTGATTAGAAATCGAACTCGACACAAATAGATAAAAAAAATTACTTTTACAACATAGGGCACGGGAATGGACCCTTGCTGCCCTAAACTATTTTTCGCCGTCCACCATTGTTCTTCATCTTTAGCAATGATAGTTAAAATGTCGCCTTTTTTGAATGGCAAGTCATCATCATCCTAAAAATCCCAATAATTCATGTATTCGTTTACAATAAACGAATAAATTTACCAGCAATGGAAAAAATTCATGAACTTTAATAGATGACTTACATTGCCAGTAAAATCATATTTTGCAACCATCTTTTCTACGCGTTTTGGAGCCTGAAATCATGACAATTATAGCAAACATTGTCAACCAAAGGCATCAGGTTCATTAATATTGCAAGCGACTTGATGATAGAAGGTACTACTTACAGGCCTAATTAAAGGTGTTCTATCCAAGTAATGAATTTTGTAAAAGTCTAGAAGAGTTGGCAAGTCCGAAAAAACCTGATCACCAATGCGAAATTTAGTCTGGTCACCTTGCTGAACTTTGTTAATAATGTAATGACTTATTTTCTGGTCTTCCCTATAAGAAATGTCCCAATGGCATTTTTAATCCTCTGGTTCGAATTTGCTCAGCTTAGCTATACTCTAATAATTTAGTCTTGAAGATACGGTAGCTTGACCTCACCTGACACACAAAACAAAATCGCCAAGGATTGTTGTGCTGTCACGCACCAAAAACACTCCCCCATCTCGCTCAGCCATCAACAAATCGGTAGCATCCTGCCTCGACATCGAACCAAAGTACCAACTACAAAAAGACATAAAAACAAGACTCGTTCAATCAGCCATAATTAGATTATTTAGAGTTTCCTCATCATATTATTGTAAGAGGGACAAGAATCAATCCAAATTTGTTAAATGCAATTTAAAAATTACTACAAATAAAATTATCCCCCATGGTGCTGATAATACAACAGATTAGCCTACAGATACCTGGTAGCAGGTATATGTGACACATTAGGTTATTTGCAAAGTAAACTACCTACAGAAACCGTTAGAGCATACCGTATGAGTAAAATTCAAATTTTGCTAATTGGCTGTTTTCTCAAATACAGTTATTTAATGTAAAAATTCTAAAGCATAGAATTTCCCACATTGTTTTGCCAAGTAAACTGCCTATAGAGACCGTTAGGGAGTATGATTAAAATTCAAAATAAACAATAGTTTATCATTAACAGAGACCAAGACTATTGCAAAAACGGTCCATGATGATAGAATTTTCCACATGTGCTTAATGCTCAACCAGAACAATGGTGGCCAGTATCGTGAAGTCCTATTCCATATATATTTGCTCAAGTTTGCACACTGTGCCATCTTCTCTAGCAAAAATTCACAATACAAATATTGAATTTCAAGCCCTCCATTATAAAATACATTTAAAGCTAATTATCATATTGTGAGCCTTATTTGTGATTTTGATGCATGTTGTGTATCTTTCTGTATAAATTTCTTTTCAGCAATTATGCTGAGTACTTTGCTAACGCATCAGACATTCTGTCTGCATGCGAATGCCAGTCTCTTTAGGGTGGCCAGCAGTGATGGGTAATTACTAAATTATTGCTTGAAATTTGTAAACAAAATGCTAACACCGCTTAAATATTGTAGTACATGTACACTGTACTTATCACAGCCAAAAACTAACAAATATGCATATTCTTTCATTTTGAAACCATCCCACAGGTGATACTTGCTGATTAGCAACATAATTTGTGGAACGATTTAGAAATTCTTTTATCTCTTAGCAACAAATTTAAGCAAATTTTAGGTAAAGAATAGCCTAGAATGGAATTAACTAGTAATTCTAAAAACAATATTTTACGAGCGTAGCCTTTGTGATAATTTTGATAAAAATCATGCAGAAGACATATATGTAATTGAAACACCAAAACTATCCCATTTGTAAAATAGGCTATACATCTATCATAGCTATGCATGTACTATTTATAAATATTTTTACAAACAATGACTTCTGCCTCAGCAAGAAGCTGTCACATATCGGGTCATACATTTTTTTTTATTGAGAGCCTAGGCTACTTGCAATGAATTGACTTATGTAATTGTGCAACATTTGGTAGGCTCTGCATAAATGCATTTTGTAACATGCAAAATACTGTATCACCTAAATATATGTAGGCCTACAGGGTGAGTCATCTCAATGACAACAGGCGAATATCTCCTAGAATATTGGAGGTACAGTGAAAATACCAGTGTACCTGTATATGTTTAGAACTCATTTATGTAGGCCTAGGCCTAATTGTAAAGAAGTGGGGAATGGTAAAATTAATAATTATGATAAGTTCTAACCATATTTGCTGTAGGCCTACCTGCAATACCGGGAACAGAATGTATGAGATACCTGGTATGCCTGTTATCGTCGAGATGATTCCCTCCCTGTGTGCCAGCATTTCCATTACATGGGGAAGCACAACTCTTCAATTTAGTCCATTTCAATGTATGGGACAATGAAAGAAAAGATGAGACGAAGGATCCAAAGTTGGGAAATTATTTACTTAACAGCGTTTCAAGTGTATGCAATTAAACATTACTCGTAATACAAAATTACTTCAAAAGTCGCCTCATCTCTTCTTTCATTACCTTCACAATCTACCAATACTTCATTTTATGGGACAAGTTTTGATGGCATGCAATCACTTAGCTTTGGGTTTTTAATTTAAGTACTGTAGGCCTGTTTAAAGTATGTGCCTATTCACCATTCAAATACAGTGAGAAAGGAAATGGAAAACCTGCCTAACTGCAACTGCTGTGTTCAAAAGAATTTCATCACAAAAAGTACATGTAACAATGCGATTTAAAATTGTTTTTGGCTTTTTTTAAGTTTGTCTTGAATTGCTGAGAGAAAGTATTCTAATTGATGTTGCATACATTATTTAAGCGCAATTATGGTAGGCCTATGCAAACAAATAACAAAAAATTAACAAATTAAAAACAATTTACGAAATTCTCAGAAATATTGTAGGCCTAGCTGATTGAAAACGTGTAATTACGGATGAGAAAAAAAATTAAGCACTATATCCTATGACAAAATTATAAAGAGCTGCTTTTTGAAATTGCGTTACATGGGGGAGGGCCCTTATAAGCCGAGACAAGTAAACGGGTCCATAACATAAATTTCTATTGCTGAGTAAAAGCATACAGTTTAAACCAGAGTTAAACTTATTCTTAACTTTGGCAATCGAATCCTTTTAAGTCCAGCTTATTTTTTAAGTTAGTCCCAGCTTAAACCGTTATTCTAGACTTGAGCAATCCACCCCAAGTGTGTTATACATAGTATAATATAAAAACATCCTTTAAGGGTGAGTAGATGCAAAGCTCTGGAAGCTTATGGCATAGTTTACATAGATCTCAGTATTTATAGATGTGTAGTTTATATAGGTTTTCAGGTGGAAAAATTAAACTGTTTTTATTAAGTATCCTACTGTTTTTTCCCCAAATAATCTTCAGCAGTAGTAGCAGGCTTATCTAAAACTGAATATTTTCATAAACAGCCAATTAATTTTTTTGCTTTAGAGGCAAAAACACAGAATTCTGGGTTAGCAGACTTGGTGCAGTTGGTAACCCCTAAAATATATCAGGGGTGGCCTGATTGATCACCCTGGCACCCCAAAGTCAATGCCTATATATGGATCAAGCTATTAGTTCTGGACAGTGACAAACATGCTGTTTATAGGCCTACAAATTTAGTTCTGGTCATCTAAATAATTCGATGGCTTAGAGCACAAGTAGTGAATGAGCTATTTTATCACATTGGGTCATTCGCTACTTGCGCTCTAAGCCATTGATATCTTCAGGCACACAGCATCATTATTCTTTACAGAATGACTGGTTCGCTTAAAACTCTCATAAACAAAACTTAGTGCAGACATAGCTGGCTATTTTTGGTTCCTTTTTGTTTTCTATTATATATACAAGGAAACATTCACTCAAATGAGAACTTAAATTTGTCTGAAACTCAATTTAACAAACACGTATTAATCTCCAAAGGCATATGGCTCCTTTTTCCGAATGCCGGTTTCACCGGCAAACTACAAAAAAGCCAAATTCGTAGACTATTGATTGTTGAAAGAAAAAAATATAAATGTAAATATGGTCTAGTTACATAATTAAAGGGGCTATTTTTATAGCAACTACGTCTCTGTCTAGGCTTCAAAATAGGCGTGAATTTGAAAAATTTTGGTATCTCTTACACCCAAACTGTATACCGATATGCAATATCCCCATAATTATGTTTTCAGGTCACTAGAGCTTGGCCAAGACCAGAGAAGTCAACCGCTTTAAGACAATTTCAACGTTTAATTGAGCTATTTCTGATTAAATATCTGACCCATAAGCAAGAATTCCCTAGCTTAAAAGAGTTGATGTATGTAGGGAACCGGGAGGAATATTTTTACAGATTGCCAGGCTAAATGTTGTCTGTATCTTAGCTATTTTTAGTACTGGTAAATCCTTGATAGATGCATAGTCCATATTTTAAAATATACATTGCCAAATTATCAAGCACTTAACATTCTTACAAGTATATATAAAATGTAAAATTAAAAAATAAAAATGTATTCAAAGATTGGGATAACCATAACATACTACCGGGGCTACTGCAGTCGGATATTTGCAGTCTAAACCTTGGCCCCCTTGGCTAAAAAAGGCCTAAACTTTATTCAATAACTTTTACATAATGCTTACAAAAGTTTTCATTGCTCACCTATCCCTGTCATTTGGATCAAAACCAGTCGAAAAGGCAGCAGCCATTGTAACACTTGATATTCTTGTTATACAATTATTAACAGAAATTAATAATGAAAATCCTTTTGGAGATGGGGCAGGCCGAACAGCGTCCACACCTCCGGCGGAGTGCAACACTGGGTTTACGGCAATGATCACATTACCTATGTAGATTAAGTTGGTTTAAAAATGCGATACGCAAACGTTCAAAACTATAAATTATCACCACAAAATGATTCCCATTAAGCACTAATTAATAAAACTCAAGTTATTTTATGAAAACTTAATAAAATCGCGCAAATACTTGGTCAAAACAGAAGGCAACAGATCCTCAACAACCATTTTTAAAACGGATATGCACTAGGAAGTTACGTAACATAATGGCAGTTACGAATTTTTCTCAAATTTAATGGCTTTGGGGTTCTGTTCAATTCTACTTTTACAAGCAATGAATGAGTAAAAACAAAGTTCCATGTTGAAAATAATAATATTTTCCCGAGATTATTTTCAAATTTATGGCAAAATAGTAGAAATAAAACACTGACTGACCGCATACTGATCACCCCAGTTTGCCTTTAGTTTGAACTTGAACTCGTCCACAGCCACAACAAATGAAGTTTACTGTATTAAATAAACATCTATTTATTATGACAAATATGATATTAAGTTATTTCAAAATGGAAAGGTAATTAATTAATAAATTGGAGTTAATACACAATGACTTGGGAACCAATAGCCAAACAATATGATCCATTAAAAGCAGGAAGTATTGATGGAACTGATACTGAACCCCATGACCTTGCTGTTGTGAGAGCTACCCAGGTGGGATCATGCAGGATTCCTTAAATTAAATTCTTTAAAATGAATCCTGAAGCTTGACATACAGTTCTAAAGTGCAAAAGCATTACTATTGTTTATAGGCTGAATACTATCCCAATAGTAGAGTGGTTAGCGATCCCAAAAGAACCTTATTTGTTGCCAGATTACATCCTAAAACATCAGAAGATCTTGTTAAAAAGGTATATCATCAATGGGGCTCAATGCAAGAGCATTTTCTTGTAATTAAATATAATTGGCACATCCTAGATGTAAACTGCAACATATAGCCTTCTAGACATAGGATTGTACATTATAATCTAGGCGGCTATGGTTGCAATTTGGATCACACGTTTCATCAGGGGAACTCACCTTTTAACTTCCTCATTTTTGTTAAATATTTCTTGTGATGCTTATAGGCTTTCTCTAAATTCGGATCCGTAATTCGTTGTCGGCTAATACGAGATCTTGTAACTGGGTATTCTAAGCGCTATGCTTTTGTGGAATATGAAGATGAGCGAAGCATGTATCGTGCATACAGAGATGGCAATAAACTAGAATTAGATGGATGTGAGCTATTTGTAGATTACGAATGTGAACGGACAATGAAAGGCTGGATTCCCAGACGGTTAGGTGTGTAGTGGTAATAGAATTAAAACCATTAAAATCTATAAACAACATAAGATCTTGTTTATATACTTTGTATTTCAGGTGGTGGTCTAGGAGGAAAAAAAGAATCTGGTCAGTTACGTTTTGGTGGTAGAGATCGGCCATTTCGAAAGCCCATTCTTGTCGCACCTGGAGGGAAAGCATGCTTCCGCAATGACTATCAAAGTGGTGGCAGCAATTATAGGGATCGTAGTAGCTCTAATTCTAACTTTAGGAGATACTAACAAGTTTATAGTGGAAGATTGGTACTAATTTAAACACTTTTTGTACCTGCTGATTTTATGAATAATAAAGAATATTATTTATTAATAATCAAATTGTCGCCTGTTTTTTTTGTAGATTTTTGAGAAGGAGAAAATGGAACCTTAGAATATGGTAAGGACTTGCTTTTAGCATACAAATTATTGTTTGCATACAACGAGTTATATATAGTAACTAAAATAAATAAATAAATAAATAACTCGTTGTTTGCATAGCTTACATTTTCTTGCAATTTCATTTTCCTTAATGGTCTTTTATGAAATGGATATTCATTTTTGGGTTCGTCTAGTGAAATGTTCAACAGTTGCAGAAATTTAGTCTCAAAAAATGTAGTTTTGTTCTGAAACAGCGATGACAGTATACCTAATGACACAAATTTGTTGAGCTTTATTATTCACAGAGTTATAAGCGTTCGAAATAAGGGTATAGTAAAGAGCAGCAGGAAGTGTAAAGTAAGAAAGAAATGATGTGCAGGGACTGAATAGCAAGGTTTATAGGATATGAAAGGCAGAAATGAATTAAGAAACACATTTTATCGCAGATCTGTCATAAAACTAGAAGATACATACTAGAAGCAGGGGTAGATCACAAATAAAAATGCAATATTAAAATATTAAAGAATTTATCTTGGCACATGGAATGATGGCCGAGTTCAACGTTTCCTTTTGGTGGATATACCTTATTTACAAAGAAAGTCCAACATTTAGCATGAGTCTCAGGGGCAAGTGATACATGCTATTTTGGTTGGAATTCAGCCATCAAAACCATATTATATATAAAATCTTTATATTTTTTTGTGATAAGGCATTTCATTTGACTGAAATATATAGTGAATGCCAAAATATGTCTCAAAAACTAAATAATTTGTTAAAACGACTAGCATCAAAAAATAAAATATTACGATAGCGAATGTGACGACTAATAAATAAAGACATAATGTTATGAATTTGAGCACATGTATGATATACTAAAACACTCCCACAGGTTCCATCGACTAGAGGATTATTTTTCCCCGTGAAAAAAAGTCTCGGCAGGAGACAGTGTACTGTTTAACCAGTGAGATAGTCTTAGCCATGATATATAGTCCAAATGAAAACTGAAATCTTGTCTTTTTCAAGGGGAAAAAAACTGAAGACAAGTAAAATAGTAATAAAAAGAAAGTTCACAAAAAAAATGATTCCCAATCAATATTTCCCATACAGAACGTTTCAGTGAGCATGCAATTTACCTTTTCAATGTGTCCAGGTTCACTTCTTACTATTGTGGTTATTAATGAATTCCAATGTGGCACAGCATGCACAGTCTTTAAAAAAATGAAAATAAGTTAAAACTCAAAGAAGTACATTTAGGCATTCTGTATATAATGAGAATTCATTATGCTACCTGGATCTATAAATAAAAAAAAATTCTAATTGGTTTTATAGGTGCATGTAAATGCTCCTGCATGTGACGATTTTTCATTTAAAATTTTTTTTTTGGCATACCTGTACAAAGTGTACATAATTGTTAATTACTATTATAGCAACAGCCAATTGCTCAGATGTCATCCTGAGTGAAAACATTCAATGAGAAAGTGGCATTGGTCTCTGCTCCTTTTTTATCGGCTACTTTCACGGAATATTGTCCAACATCGGTTACTAAGGCATTGAGAACTTCAAAAACGAACTTCTTTTTGCCGTCTACGGATAGTTTGTGTCGGCTACTAGATTCATCAATGGGTTTATTGTCCTTCAGCCACGTCACTAAAAATTGAATTTACAATTTTGATAAGAACATTTTCCACGTGGTACTCATTTCAGCTCCTGTCTTAAAATCACTTGCCTTTGTGAGGTGCTTTATCTAGTTCCACTGTAAATATGGCCTCTTTTCCCTCTGGGATTGTGATGGACTGGGGGAATGTGGAGATTTTGGGGCCCTTTGGTTCTTCGGTAGGCACTAAAAACACATTTCCCATTTGAAGAAATATTTTGACATTGCTAAATATAGATTTGGTACTCACAAATCACCGGATCGAGTAACTTACCCACAACTAGTAGAGTACAGCTACTGAAGGCCTCTCCTGCATCGTTGAAGGCTTCACAAGTATATGTTCCTGAATCTTCTGGGAAGATTTCAGCAATGATTAGTTTATACTTGTCACCATCAGTTTCATATTGGAAATCGTTGCTCGATTTGATTTCTTTGTCGTTGTGAAGCCAAACAACGTCAAACTTAGACGCTCCTATTGAAATTGTTATGTGTTAGAAATGATCTGACTTGAGAAAGGATAAATTAGGGATTTAAAACGGGAAATCTACTCACCGACTATTCTAGTGGTTAGCGTTATTGCTTCACCGTCGTTGACTGTTGAACTTTTTAAGTGTTCAACAATTCGTGGGGGTTTTTCACCAGATGCCGCTTTAGGTACTGGCGCTGCCCGTTGTCCCATAGCTAGAAACGAAATTGGGACCTATTTGGACCCTTGTTCTTTTATATTTTGTACCATTTTCAAAGATGGCAACTTACGTTCGACAGTTAATTTGCATTTGGTCTCGGTCCAGCCAACAGAGTTGATGGCCTTGCACACGTATTCTCCCTCGTCCTCGGGGAAAACTTCGTTTATCGATAAAGTAGCGGTACCTTTCTTATATTTAAGGTCCACAATATCAGACGAATGTAATAACTATTTTGAAAACATAAATATTCGTCTGTAATAATCAAAAATGTGAATTTGATCTACCGGTAATACGATCAACATTTGTGAATACAAACTGTACCTCCTTATTCTTATACCATTCCACTTGTGGGTCGGGATCTCCTTTAACGTTGCAGCGGAGAAGGACGGGCTCACCATCTTTCACTTTCAAATCTGCCAATTTCTCGATAAATTCTGGGGCACACATGGTAGTATCATCTGGGGGAACTGAAGAAAACATTCATTTTCATCACTTTAGCATTAGCTACTCTTTCTTCGAGAAAAATATTTGAAAAACTCACGATCTAATTCTTTTGTTGCACTCCTTGATCGGCCAGGGCTGGAAGTATCTTTTTTGCCATATGGTTTCTGTAATCGTTTCGATACAGCATCTGTTGGGGAGGGCAGCGTTGCTGTTTTTGATGGAGTCTCTGTGGTTGTTTTGGTGGGCAACGTCGTGGGCTTACTTGCGGGGACGCGAGAAGCGCTACTGGGTGGCGTAATTCGGGAGGCTGGACTCCTCGTACTGCTGTAGGGTGTTGGAGATACGAACCCTGGCGTAGGTGATGGAGCATTCACCGTTGGTATCTTGGGCTCAAACTGTTTCTTTGCTATACATTCCAGTCAAAAATAATCACATATTCACATTTTTCAACACACGATTAGGCAATCCCATATCCCTGGTTGCTCACCTTCTACAATAACTTGGCACGATGTTTCATCTTGTCCTAGACAGTTGGTTGCGACACACCTGTACTTGCCAGAATCAGACTGTTTGCAACTGAGTATTTCCAATGTGACGACGCCGTCCTTGTGCGTGACTGTATAATCCCATTTACCTAGCTCTCGTCCATCTTTAAACCATTTCACCTGCAAAAACATTGATTATTGCCAATATAACTGTGAGAATAATTGATTAGTTATTTCTCAAATGGTACTGAATATACTTACATCTGGAACTGGTTTCCCTGAAAGACAACATAGTAACTTCATGCCTATTCCACACTGTATGATACGTGGTCTCAGAAGGAAAGTGAAGCACGGTGCGCTGTCCGGAGCATCCTGCCACAGGTTATACTCCAATGGCTGTCGCTTCCTTCTGAAACAGGCAACCATTTTCCAATGTATTTCTCGTTCAAATGAGTAGTTTTAAAATGAACTCTAGAACTAATACCTTGGAGGGAAAAGATCTGGTTTGGGCATGGGTATATCCTTCGGCAGAGCTTTATATAAATAAATACAAATTGAAAATGATTAATATATCCCTTAAACACAAAGTTCTATAAAATTGTGAATTATCTTATACGTTGAACATTGAGGAAGACTGGTTCTTCGCGATATCCCCAATGATTTTCCGCTCTGATGATGTATTCTCCTCGGTCTTCCAGTTTGGAACGATTGATGACGAACGTGTAATTGTTGTCGTTATAACGCTTCATGTACTTCACGCTCTGTTTTAATTCGCTGTTGTCACGGAACCTAAAAGGAGATGACCTCTATGAATTAATTTTCTGTTCTGGTGCAATTTTTGCATGTCGGCACTAATTAGCAAATCTTACCATGAGACTGTAGGAGGAGCTACTGCAATTACGCGGCAAAAGAATTTGGCACTCTGCCCTTCATACGAAAAGGCACTAACAGGTCGTATGACAAACCGTGGAGCTGCTTGCCGCCGATCTAAAAATATTATTCAAATTGTGTTGATTGCCTTGTGGAAGCATGAAATGCTGTTTAGTTGATCGTGCCTTACCTATATAATAGTCGTGTAATCTGTATTTTTCCTCTTTCAGCTTCCGAAGCGAACTGTAATTGGCGATGTGACCAATTGGCAATATGAAATCATCCCAATTATCCTGAAAGATGTGCGTATTTTAATGGGACTTCATTGAAAATGACATCAGTGGTGAGTGAAAATAATCCTACTCACGTATTTACGTCTGATGCGATCCCTGTAGTTCAGATGTTTGTCTTTGGGAATAGTCTGCGTGCGACCACTGTGATCGCCTTTCAACCATGCATGTTCCAAGCATTCATGGGCAGTCAAACGTTTCCTATATAATGACAGAAGTAAATGTTAAATCAATGCAGCATGCATAAAATTAGTATTTAACCAAGTTTTTTAGAAATATGCTACGCACTCCTTGTTGCGGGTTAAAAGCTGACGGATAAAGTCTTTGCCTTCATCGGAAATGTTAGTGAAGGCCACTTCATCAAAGTCCCAGTCGCAGGCCTTGACATTCTTCAGCGTTTCAATGTCATTCTCGCCGGCGAAGGGCGATAAACCGCTCAAACTGAAAATATTGATCAAGTTAATTAACTAAAATTTGCTGGAGTGAGACTAGCCATCCGAGTATGCGAGCTAACTTACAGAACATAAGCCAAAACACCAACGGCCCACATGTCCGTATAGAAACCAACTGGTTCCCGTTCAACAATTTCGGGGGCGGCGAATTCGGCAGTTCCCGTTGAAATCTTGACGATTTCATTAGGATCCAACTTGGTGGCCAATCCAAAATCAATGAGTTTCACGTTGGTGCTTTTCCTGGTTTGGCACATAATATTTTCCGGCTAAGGATGCAAGATTGTTTTAAGCAGTTATGCAGTTTAAGTTTTAATGCATTCCCTCCATTAATAAATAATTAATGGTAAAAGAGGCAAAGGATCACCTTAATATCTAAATGAATAATATTCTTCTCGTGCATATGTCTGACTCCTTCACAAATTTGCCGCATGTAGTTAATTACTTCAGCTTCAGAGATTTTGTAATCATCGGCGGTAATCCTTTCAAACAATTCTCCACCCGATAAACTGAAGATAAGATAATTTTATTGTTCTATTAATGCTCATAATACGAGTGTTGATTCTTAAGGAAAAACTATTTAATGTACACTTTTAAATGCCAAAAATCTAAAATGTGCAAACTGCAAGTAGGAGTTAAAAATTATTTTTGAAAGAATGATAATGTAATGACTTACAATTCGTAGATGAGCACCATTTCATCGACATCTTCAAACGCATCGTGCAGATTAATCAATTTGGGGTGATGCAGTTGATTCATTATATCAATTTCTTTTCGAATAAGTGTCTTTTCCATTGGATGGGACACCGGAATAAATTTAGCAGCAAAGACATTGCCGGTCTTTTTCTCACGGCAACGATGGACAACTCCGAATGCCCCTCTGTAAAAGAGAAAAGTGATATCAGACGTAAAAATATTATCATCCTTAGACGAAGTTGTCAACTTACGTTCCAATTTCTTCAAGAATGTCATAGAAATCATAGATACTGGCAGTCTTGATGTCCACGGGCTGTGGCACATAGCGAGAATAAATGTCAAATACTGAAAACAAAAGAAGATAAAAACCAGACATTTTACTTGGTGTGTGAAAAACATTTTTCATCTATTTGTAAAATGAACTTAAGCTTAATTTGCTTACCATACTGGTCATAGTTGTCCTGTTTGCCGTCTCCTTTGCCTCTAATTTTGCGACCTTTTTCATCGACTGCAGAAAAAAAATCACCAAGTTAGCATGTTAAACCAAGTGCCCAGTATGCAATTTCGAATGCGTTCAGGCTAATGCATTACTTACCCATATATGGCCTCTTTTTGTCCTTTTTATCAGATTCTGTTTGGATTAAATTTTAGAGCATCAGATAATTTGTCAATAAAAAAGAATTGGTTAGATCAGTAACGTTCAGTTTTATTACCTTTAGTCGTGATCAATGACGATGGCAAACTCGGATCACTTCGGCCATAGATGTTTTCAGCAAAAACTCTGAATTCATAGGGTGTTCCTGGTGTTAGGCTTCCTACCGAATGTGTTAGGAACCTGTACGTTTTGAGGAAGATAACGTTAGCAATTTTGGCCAGATGCAGCCAGTTATAGGCTGTAAGGCTCGTCACTGTACCTTGTATTTCCGCAACGTATCCAACTGGACATGGATGGTTCCTTCTTTTCAATGACATAATTTGTGATATGGCTGCCACCATCCCACAAAGGTGGTTGCCAAGTGAGAACCACTGAGTCGGTGAAAATGGTCTCCACAGTTGGAAAACGTGGTGCATCGGGCTTATCTACAATGGAAATTTTGCAACATGTTACTATGTTTCAAGCCAAGGACTAGGGGAAAGAGTCAAAAGTTTGCAGTCCAAGTTTAGATCCCAACCTACCATTAATTTGAATTTTGATTATTGCATTGTCGGATCCTAATTCATTTGATGCATGTAGAGAATAAGGTCCACTGTCTACTTTGGTCACATCACGTATAACGAGCATGGCATGCCGTTCTTTCGTCTCCACGCGGAAATGATCACCACTTTCGATTTCTTCTCCATCCTTGGACCATCGCATCTTTGGTTTCGGGAATCCGGTGAAAGGTATCTTGATGGTGATATTCTCACCCTTCTCAAAGCAAGCCGTATCACGGAATCGAGGTGGTACGTTGATCTTTGGTGCGGCTAGAATTTCAAAATGAAAGGCAGTTCTTGTAGGGGTAATTACAAATGAATCTTAGCGGACGAGGTCATATTTTATACACATACTCTTGATGAGTAGCTCTGCTCTCGAAGTACGAGCTCCACCGCGATTGACAGCTCGACAAGCGTACTCGTCGGCATCCTCCCCAAACACTTCTCTGATAGTCAACGTGTAGGTGTCTCCCTCATGGGACATGTCATATTTATTGTGGTTGAATAACTCTCGTAAGCCCTTATACCTGGAATTATAGGTCGAATTTATGTAACAGTTTGTTTTTGCACATGTTTTGCAGTGATTTTTAAGCATACTAGTTTTAAAATCAATAAACCTTTAAAACAAGTTAGGATTTGTAGTAGCACTTACCATGTAACTTCTGGTTTCGGTGTGCCAATCACTTTGCACGTAAATTGAGCCGATTTGTTTTCAATAGCCATCACATTCTTCAAAGGAGTGATAAATTCAGGTGGCCGTGGTTCTGGAATAATTAAAAATAGTTTTAAAGCGTTAATTGTTTGGCACATTAATCCAACCATAGATTCCAACTTTCCGATTTAAAAATAAATACCGTTGGGATCTTTAATTTTGACTGATCCAGAGGCTTGAGACGGTTCGCTCGGACCGGCCTCGTTGACGGCAAATACTCTGAATTCATACTGTCGATCTTCGATGAGGTTGCTAATGTTAATTTGGGGAGTGATGCACAAGGATTGATTGACCCTTTGCCAGGTCAGGGTGTTTACTTCACGTTTATCAATGTAATAGCCCTGGATGCGGGCGCCCCCATCCGTTTCTGGCTTGTCCCACGACAGGTTGACAAAATCACCCCCTACTTCAATGACCTTTGGAATACCCGGTGGCCCTGGTGGGTCTGCAAGCGCCAACATACCATACCATTATAAGCACTTAATACTTGGTTATGTGTTTAAACAAGCAGAATAGCAATTTCCAACTTACCAAACGGTAATTTAGCCTTGATCGGATTGAGCCCATCCAGAGGGATACTCATGCCATTTTCATTCACCGCCATAACACGGAATATGTATTCCTGGTTCTCTGTCAAGCCTTGGACGGTAAATAAAGTGTCCTAATATGGATAAAAATAAACATGATACAAAGATTTTGACAACTTCATAAGATGAACTTGTAAACAATACGCACCTTGACGTTAGACGAGGCAATGACCCATTGGTTGTGAGTAATGTCACGCCGCTCGACGATGTAGTGGGTGACTTTGCATCCTCCGTCAAATGCAGGAGGACGCCAGGAAAGTGTGGCGACGTGCTTGCTAATGTCTGAAATTTCCAGAGGTCCTTGCGGAGGTCCTGGCAATCCAGTTATAGTAATTGAGAAGTTGGCATCGGCTGATCCACTATCGTTCTTCACTCTCAGCTTGTAGCGTCCTGCATCGGATTTGACAATTTCCCTAATGAAGATGATAACGTAGTCATCAAAGACGGTGAACTTAAAGTGAGAGTCCTCCGCCACTTCTCTGTCGTCCTTGAAAAGGCTGACATCGAACGGACCAGTTCCAGAGTAATAGATTTTAATTTTAGCGTTATCTTTCTCCGGATAGAACAAATCTCCTGGAGCACGCTCGATCTTGGGTGGTGCTAATGTACAAAAGCATGGGTTAGCACAGAAAACAAGGATTTATTTTGATACAACGTTAGGCACATACTTCCTATTCGTAGTCTTGCTGAGCATGTGTCCGACCCCAAGGGATTGCTCACTTGACAAGTGTAATCACCCTCGTCTGCCTCTGTCACATCAGAAAAGATGAGCTTATATATTCCATTCACGGCCGTAGCCTTGATACGCCCAGAAGGATGAATTTCACGCCCATTACGTAGCCTGATAAATCATCATTAATAAAATGTAAAAGTTCAAACCATTAATTGGTGACTATGATGCTATTGGTATAAGAATGGGCCATAATCAACTCTTACCATCTAGCCTCTGGATCTGGTTTTCCAATTGCTTCAGCTTCAAAAGCACAAGGCTTATTGAGACTAGCAAATTGATTTTGAATTTTCCTGACAAATTCTGGTTTTTCACCATCTATGCAAACAAAAATCGAAGGATAAATATGAATGGAAAATAATGCACGACGATATACCTGTAAGATATATACCTGTGATTTCACGGATTTTAACCGGAGTCGAGCACATGCTTGGGTCACTTCGTCCAGCAGCGTTAACGGCCACAATCCTAAATTCGTAATCATTTCCTTCCACGAGATTAATGACTGTATATTCACAATCGGTTATGTTATAATCACTGCATTTTGCCCAAATGGCACTGCCTGCCTCCCGCTTCTCTATGACGTAGCCAGTAATACGGCTACCACCATCAGTCCTGGGAGGTTCCCATTTAAGATCCACGTAACTTTTGCCCACTTTGAGGACTTGAGGCGCACCGGGTGGCGAGGGAACGGCTAAGCAGCAGAATATCGATCAGTGCTATACTCGTTCTTAGATTTAAAGGAGGATTTTAATATGCATTTATCATTACTCACTGAATTTCGGTTTAATTTTGAAGACTGAAGTTGGAGGACTTGGCTTGCTAAATCCAGCAGCATTTTTGGCTCTTACTCTGAATTCGTACTCCTTTCCTTCGGAAAGTCCAAGCACTGGAAAAGGATGACAATATCACAACTGAAATCAATTCACTTGAACAAATTATTGACACTAATGCTCTAGAAATGTTACCGGTGTAACGTGTTTCTTTGACGGGAAATTCATTAGCTGTTCGCCAGTTGTTTTCAACGGGCTCTCTGTATTCCACACGATATCCTTGAATTTTGCTTCCACCATCGTGTGCAGGCCTTTCCCATGACAAAGATACCGAGCCACTATCCCAGTCGGTAATGCGAGGCTGTCCGGGTGGATCGGGTATGGCTATAAAGGGATATTTTGGTATCAGTAATAAGATTCTATATAAATACATATATCTATGCACAACAAAGAGGAAACAAAGCTTACTGAAAGGGAATTTGGCTGTGATAGGGTTATCCATTCCCAAGTGGTCTCCAACTCCATATTGATTTTCGGCTCTAACTCGGAAGAAGTACTTTTTGTTAGGCTCTAATCCGAAGATATCGTATTGACATCCTCTGACAAAACTGCTAACTTTAGCCCAAGTCTAAAAAGAAATCAATAAAAAAACTGGTGAAAATCTCGTCTTCATGAAAATGGCAATAGTCTCCGTCACATAATGTTTTATTCATTTTTTTTCTACCTGAAGAGTTGGATCCAGTTTTTCTACCACATAGTTTGTAATCGGACTACCGCCATCATCCAAAGGTGGCTTCCAGGACAAAGAACAAGTTTCTGGCGTAATATCGAAGACGTCCAATGGGCCAACTGGGGCTCCCGGTTTATCTGAAATATCAGAAATGACGATGTAAAGATATAACACCATGGTGTTAGGTGCAAGCACATAATTACTGAATTAATACGAACCGACGACCAATACTCGGCAGGAAGCAGAGTCGGTGCCTTCAGGATTTGATAAACGAATAGTGTATTTCCCTGAATCGCCCCGCTTGGCATTCTTGTTGACAAATTTGGTGGAAACAGGCGTGTGCTCAAATTTAATGCGCTCATCTTCGTACACTTCTGTACCATTCTGTAACATGGTTGAGCAGAAACTAATTTTATATTCTTCGATTCATACTGCCAGATTTATTATACATCAAACTAAAACTGGTATGTACTAACAATGGTCCAGGAGACATTGGGCTTCGGGTTTGCGACGAAGGGAACTGTGATACCGAATTCTTCGCCAGCAATTACGGTGATGTCTCTGATACTGAGGTCGCTGGTAATCTTTGGTGCACCTGGAGAACAAAAAAGGAAGGATTACAAAAAACTAGCAAACAGGTTCGCACGCCTAAAGCATATGCATGTGTGAAACATACAATTTGGAAGTCGAGCGAAAATGCCATCGGAGGCTTGACTCCATTGCCCAGGTCCTGCGGCATTAACAGCGCAGACGCGGAATTCGTATTCTTCATTTGGCGTCAGACTATTAATGCGGTAAGTCAAGTCTGGGATGGTGGCATGACAGGCACGGGTCCAATTATTGTCTCCCACCTTAAGGTATAAAAATTACCTCAAAGTTTTGTGCTTCTAAAATATGGTACCTGCAATAATGCCAGTTTCTGGCACAAACCTTGCGTTTCTCGATTTGGTAGCCAGTAACGGGGCTTCCGCCATCATTTCTGGGTCTGGTCCAGTTGATGGTGATGAAATCTTCTCCAGTTTCCACAGATTTGGGAGTTCCCGGTGGACCTGGCGGATCTAAATTGCAATTAAGATATTTAATTTTCATTTTCTTCCAAACTTTCATAAGTTTTGCTAAAATAGTTTACACTCGTACCAAATGGATGCTTTGCTTTGATAGGATCACTGGTTATGGCCGGGTCACTAGTGCCGTACTGATTCTCTGCCATCACTTGGAATTCGTATTCCTTGCCAATGGTGAGATTGCGAACCCGGATTTGAGTTCCGCTGACATAACTGCTAACTTTGGTCCAAGCAGGGGATCCAACCTCCCGCCTTTCGACCACATAATTAGTGACTTCACTGCCACCATTATCCCTAGGTGGCTGCCATCTGAGGGTGAGGGAATCGCCTTCAACATCTTCACCTTTGAGGTGCTCAGGTGGAGAGGGGCGATCTGAAACAATTTATGGTGTGTTTAAATACATGAGATAGTAAACAAAGAATAAGAATAGGCCCGATACATGTTAATATTAAAGGTGCACTCCTGACAACTTTTTTGTGCTAATGCACGTGCATATCTGCATATTTCAGCAAACCAAATGCAAATTGCTCAAGTAGTGAGTTCCCCTTTGCATCAAAAATTTCGTTAGGAGTGTGCCTTTAGGCCACAACTTTACCTAAAACAGTTACTCTGCAAGTAACTGTGTCAAACCCTGAACGGTTCTTTAAGAACAATTTATAAATTCCGCTATCTGAGCGTCTTGAATCTTGCACGGCCAAGATCGCGTTATTATCATCCACCTGAATGTAAATTCCGTTTTATTAAATTTAAATCAGATAAGCAGTGATTTTAAATTTAAGTGCAATCATTTTAACGCACCTTCTGGAAAGTTCTCGCCTCCGTCTCGTCCAAATCTCTGTCGCCTCGAGACCACAGTGCAGTGGGTTTAGGGAAGCCAGTAAAGGGCACATTGATTTTGAACTCCTGTCCCGCTTTGACGACTATATCTCTTACAGCTCCAATGTCAATACGTGGCTTATCTGGTTAGCAATAAACACAAAAGTTTCCATTTATCTTCTCATGCTATTGGTTCAATGCAAATTTTTTGTCAGCATTGCAAATTAAACAGTATGGTAGGCCTACCTGGCTGTTCTTCTACAAGGACAACTTGTGATGGTTTGCTTGGTTCACTGTCACCAATATTATTGACGGCAATCACTCTGAATTGATATTCGTCTCCTTCTTTTAAATGTGGTACCTAAAATTAAACGAGGGAATGTCAACGATTCATTATGTGGTCATTAAATTACTAATATATTAGGTTTATGTACTTACCGTGAAAGTGGTATCAGGATTAAGCGCAGCATTGGCTCTTTCCCAATTGGGTGAATCCTTTTTCTTCTTTTCAATGTAATACCCTTGTATTTTGCTTCCTCTTTCGTGAGGTTTATTCCACGAGAGGGTGACAGAATCTTTGGTGATTCTGTCAATTTTGGGGGCATCGGGTGCATCCGGAGCAGCTAAAAAGTCAAGCGAAGAAAATTTTTAACCGTCGCTTTCTCCAGTAATTTACAAACTGCTTTTATGCCAAATTTACATTTAGGTTCTTCGGCCGTGATGGGTGCAGTTGGTTTACTGGGCTTGCCAGGACCAGCATCATTGACGGCACTGACTCGGAATTCGTAGCGTCCCCCGGGGGTCAGATTTGGCACGGTGAAATTGGTACCGGGAGTTGGGATGTTGTTGACCTTTGACCATTCTCCACCTCTCTCTCGTTTCTCTACAATATATCCAGTAACTGGTCTGCCACCATTGGATAATGGTGGTGTCCAGGCGAGACTGGCCCATGTTGAATCGTATCCCGTAACTTTAGGTTGCCCAGGGGCATCCGGTGCATCTATATACCAAACAAATTAATTAGTATGGCATATTTAAAAAGCAAAAAAAATGGGCTAGCGACAATTATTATGATAACAGGGTACCAAATGGATTCTTGGCTTGGACTTTCTTTCCATCCAAGGGATCACTAGCTCCATAAATATTCTCAGCAGAAACTCTGAACAAATAATTTTTTCCTTCATCCAAATTCTTCACTGTGAAAGTAGTATTGGGGCAGTAGCCACCCACAGGCAGCCATTTATCAGAACCAAAATCACATTTTTCGATGAAATATCCTGCAAAAAAATGCAATGGTTCAGGAATTTTTTGCATTTTAAGTAAATTTGTTCAAGAATATATGTAATACAGACCGGTGATTTCAGCACCGCCATCATCTAATGGAGGCTTCCAGGATAAGGTGACACTAGTGTTTGTGGGATTAGAATATTCGAGTGGACCTTCTGGTGGCCCGGGCCGATCTGCAAAGTGCATCAGAACATGTTTGTAACAAGATCTTATGATTACCCAAATTGATGCAGACAGAATTGATAAAACATTAACAATATGGTAGCTAATGTTATCACAAATGTGGCCATTGTTCAACTAACCAACAACAATGACTTTAATATCCGCTGAGTCTTCTCCATAAGGATTCTTTGCAGTGATTTTGTAAATTCCACTGTCGCCGCGCTGCGACACAGGGATATCGAGTCGCGTGCGTTCGCCACTGGTATCTAACTGGATTCTGTTAGTCACTGGCAAAGGTTGCCCGTCGCGTTTCCAGTCGATTGTCGGTGGAGGAGCACCAGACAGAGGAATATCGATAGTTAAAGGATCGCCAGCACGGACCTTGATTTGACGCCCATACAATCCATCCAAATTGAGTTTCGGTTTTTCTAATAAAAATACAGAAATGTACACATTAATTACATTGAGCTATTCTCTCTATCAAAGCTCTTTTCCTATGCACAAATGAAACAATACCCTTCATTGGTCTAGCATAAATTGCTTTTGAAGCTTCACTGGGATCACCAGGTCCAGCTGCATTGCGTGCAATAACGCGGTATTCATATTGATGATCCCCAGCTACCTTATCATCTGTAAACTCGTTGTTCTGGATGAATATAAAGTAAAAATGTCCCCAATTTTTGTATTTACTTATTTTAACAATGTCATGACTATGGAGGAATAAGAGTCCAAGCATACCCTGACAGGCTCTCTAGTTAATCGCACCCAGCGTCCACTCTTGGGATCGCGTCTTTCAATGTCATAACCAGTGACTGGTGATCCACCATTGTTGGAAGGAGGCTTCCAGGTTATTGTAATGTGATCTCTGTCTGCATCAATTGCTTCCGGCTTTCCGGGCTTGCCAGGAACGTCTTTATAAATTTTCAAAAACGTTATTAGTTGATATTTAAAAGTCAAGCAAATTGGTTAAATTGTTATCAGCCCCTACTGAATGGATTCTTGGCAGTCACGGGTCGAGTCGTTTCTAATGGGTCGGAAGTCCCTTGTGCATTCTCGGCTCTCACTCTGAATTCGTATTGGGTACCTTCAATAAGCTTTGGAACTTCGTAAGAAGTTGCATTTGCAGGAACATTCAGAGCAGCCGGAACCCAGCCACCTCCGTGAGTGACATCACGTTTCTCGATAACGTAATTTCTGCAAGCAAATAAAAAGAGGGAGATATTTAATGCATGTTTTTAAAGTTCTTAAATGCTTATGTTTGTAAAAACAAACTGCTTACTTAATTTCGCTTCCTCCATTATCCTTGGGTGGTTTCCAGGCGAGAGTGACGCTGTCTTTTGTAACAGCCTGTACTTCCAAAGGTCCTTCGGGTGCAGCAGGTTTATCTACAAGCACCAATTGTTAATGGTCCATATTTGCTGCTCAAAAAGGAGCGAGTTCATGGAACACAAGACATACCCATGACAATGACAGCAAAGGTGCCTTCATCTTCTCCGTGTTCGTTCTTCAACTTCAGGGTGTATTTTCCGCTGTCTCCTCTAACGGCATCAACTGTGTGGACGATGGTGTGGTCGCTAATGGCCGAAATAGTGGTTCGGTTATTTGATGTAAGTTCTTTTCCATCAACTAACCAGGTAACCTCAGGAGGTGGTTGTCCCTCATAATCAATATCCAAATGGAGAATTTGACCAGCTTTAATTCGAACTTCACGAAGTGGACTTTTAATCTTTGGTGGCACTATATATGAAAATTCAGTTATTAATAAAATAAATTTTTTTGGCAATTTGCATATCACTTAATTATCACAGAACTTTTTTTAATTAATTGAATTAACAGGTCATGCGTAAACTCTTTTAGAAAAGTACAGTGAGACTTGCACCATGTTGTCTCAATTTCAGATCTACTCTCTAATCAGGGCCGTAGCAAGGTCAAGTAATCTCTGGGGGCTTGACCCAAAACATTTTTTTCAAAATTTGGCTTGCAGGCGCAAATTTAAAGGCTTTTGTACATAACTGCAAAAATTGACAGAACATATCGCCGCAGGCGACTTTTTCACTCAAAAATGGGCTAAAATAATCACAAATTTTGCCATTTTATCTAGTATTAGTCCGAAAATTTTGGGATCGGGGGGACTAGGGGGTGGAGACTGGCATTTTGCCGCCGCCCCCCGCCCTGGCAGCTACAGCCCTGTCTCTAATGTCACATTTCAGTAGCTAGTTGACTTGCATTATTTCTTTTAAATAAATTAAGCTTACATCGTCTAGGTCGAGTGATAACCATTTCTGACGGCTCACTAGGTTCACCCAATCCGGCTGCATTTTTGGCAACGACGCGAAATTCGTATTCTGTTCCTTCTGTCAAATTTGGAACGGTGGCTGCCGTTTTTCCCGCTGGAACATCGGTTGCATTGATCCAGTTGGGGCTGTTGCGTTCTTTCTTTTGAATGACATATCCAGTCAGAGGCGAGCCCCCGTCGTTCTTTGGTGGAGTCCATTGAAGATCCACATGATCCTTGTCCCAATCGGTGACAGTTGGTCGCCCAGGTGCATCAGGTTCGTCTAGTTAAAAAGGTTGGAAATCAATATAGCTTTCAGGGTTCTGTCAATAAAATTATGTTTAAAAAGACATCCTACCAACAAGATTCTTGGCCACAATTCCTTTTGACGTCTCCAAACCTTCCGATTCTCCGATAGCATTCACTGCCTTCACCCGGAACATGTATTCCTTTTTATGGATGAGTTTTGTGACATCCGTGGATAGTCTAGTGGAAGTTCCAGCTTCCACCCACGTGCCACGTGACACATCCATTTTTTCTATGATGTAATGAGTAATTTGGGATCCTCCATCATCCAGTGGCACCTTCCATGACAATGATGCAGACTCTTTAGTCACACCATTAACAGCCAAAGGACCCTCTGGGGGTGAGGGACGATCTAGAATTTTACATAAAGCAAAATCAGATTTCATGTGTTGCCAATAGAGAAAATAGACTATATCTGGAAATGGACAAATTCTGTAAGAAATATAGAATAGTATGGCTTTAACTTTAAATAAGATTTAGATATTAATGATTTAAATTACTAGAATATTTTCCGAGTTTCGCAGATATTGTGAATATTCATAAAAGTTAGAAAGTAACATTTTATTTAAACTTGTGAAGGCATTTTTGTTTACTTCCACTGTCCAAAATTAGATTTGAGATACCTCTATATTTAATGACAGCAATGAATATACATATTAGAAATTCTTACCCATGACTGTAACATTAGCAGAAGCAGACATTTCTCCGGATGGATTGGTTAAAGTCAGAGTATATTTGCCCGAATCGGCACGTACAGAGAATGGGATCTCGAAAGCAGTTTGCTTGCCATTTGAAACAATATCGATTCGATTATTGGACTCCACTGGTTTGCCATTGATAGACCATATGGCAGTAGGCGGAGGTTCTCCGTGTATGGGTACAGTGAAAGAAATGGGCTTTCCAGCACGCACTTTAATGTCCTCCAAAGCTGCTTTGTCTAAGGATGGTGCCACTGAAGTAAAAATATTAACTTAATTAATGCCAGGTGCAACTTATTTTTAGTAGGGATCAACTATTATTCCATCGCTTACAGTGGCGTGGTTTGGCCACCACGGCCTTTGAAGGATCACTGGGCTCTCCTGGTCCAGCTTTATTTACTGCTACAACGCGGAATTCATACTCTTCACCCTCTGTTAAATTAGGAACTGTAGCTTTATTTGCACTGCCCGGAACTTCAGCAGCCTTTTCCCAAGTTGGACTGTGTTTGCTTTTCTTTTCAATGATGTATTTGTCCACTGGGGCACCTCCATCTTTTCGAGGTGGTTTCCATGCCAGGTCAACATGATCTTTGTCCCAGTCAACCACTTCAGGGGTTCCAGGTTTGTCTGGAGCATCTTTTAGTATAAAAACAGGCTAATCAGATATTTGTAATAAAGATATATTCACTTTTATCATATACTGTAATGTTTAGCACTTAATAACTAACGTTCATAGTGAAAGTTTACAATCCCATAACAAAAAGCCACAGTTGTTCTATTTGAATATAGGTATTTGCTATGCATTTGCATTGTTCAGTATAAAATTAACTATTCAAAATACAAAAAATAATGTAATTACCAAATGGATTTTTAGCTGTGACAGCTTGACTGGCTGTAAGAGGTGCAGATTCTCCATATCGATTGGCTGCTTTGACTCTGAACTTGTAGTCGTGCCCTTCAATTAACTTGTCGACCTTCATGGAATTGCCGACACAGTCTCCAACTGGAACCCATCGACCATTTTCGGCATCTAGTTTTTCCACTATATAGTGACTGACGTCGGCACCACCATCATCCTTGGGAGGATTCCAGCGCAGGACACAACCATCCTTGGTGACATTATCTACTTTGAGTGGACCTTCGGGAGTGCCTGGGACATCTACGGGATTTGTGAAAATCGTAATGTATTTAATGCTGTTTAGTTTATAATGACTGTGACACAGCAATTTCAAATGGCGAAAAATTATGTAAAATATAAACTGACCAAGCACAATGACTTTGACTGTGGCACTGTCCGTGCCATGTTCATTGGTGGCTGTCAAGGTGTACGTTCCAGTGTCTTGTCGTTTGGCGTCCTTGACCGCAAACTTGATGTTATAGTCTTCGATGGTAATTTTAAGGCGGTCGGTGGAAGCTATCGTCAAACCATTGAGACTCCATTTTTTCGTCGGAGGAGGCTCACCAGCCACGGGAACGTCCAGATCATAACTGGTTCCAGCTTTAACACGGATATCGTGCAAAGCATTACGGTCAATCTTGGGCGCCACTGTGAAATACAAGAAATATGAAACGCATTTCACCAGAATAATAAAAGAACAATGAAACAAAAGGTAGAATTCTTACTGTTGCGTGGTTTAGCCACATGTGGTAGTGTGGCATCGCTAGGTTCTCCCGGTCCTCCTTTATTGATGGCTCGAACGCGGAATTCGTACGTGTTCCCTTCTTGCAAGTCTGGCACGGTTGCCTTTGTCTGGTCGGCAGGTACTTCTACAGCTTTCTCCCAGTTGGGACTATAAAAAAATTTAAGGTTAATATTGCTTGTCAGTTTTGCAAATTTAATAGTCTCCAACTAAGCAAAATGTGCTATTTTTGAAAATATTTTTATTAAGTAGTAGCAAACCTGTTCTTATCTTTCTTTTCAATTATGTAACCAGTTACAGGTGACCCTCCATCATTCTCGGGTGGAGTCCATTTCAGGTCCACATGATCCTTATCATAATCCGCAATTTCTGGTGTACCCGGTTTACCAGGTTGGTCTATAACATATAGAAATTGCATTACGATAGGTCTATAAAAATATGAGTACCCATTTAAAAAAAAAAAATTGTTTTTATTTATTACCAAATGGATTCTTTGCAATGGTTCCTTGTTGAGCTGTGAGAGGATCGGATTCTCCTTGGCGATTGACTGCCCTGACTCTGAATTTATATTCTTTACCAGGTTGAAGGCCATCAATCTTTTTTTAACAATAATATTTAGGATTTTTATTTGATGTTAAAAATATTAAAAACGCATGCTAACACCCAAAAATTTTTACCTTCAATTCTGTATCTGGACCAATAGTTTCTCCAGCTGGTACCCATCGCCCAGTCTTGTCATCCATTTTTTCGACCACATAGTGATCCACTGGTTGACCGCCATCATCCTGAGGTGGATTCCAGGCTAACTTGCATCCTTCTGCATGAACATCACTCACTTTAAGTGGTCCTTGTGGAGGAGCTGGCTTATCTGTTAAAGATTTTAACATTTAAATTTACACAATTCCTATTTTTAAAATTGAGTCTGCTTACTTAGTTTAGCAAGTGCAATGAATTGAAAGGAATTGATTAACCTAGGACAATGACTTCAACATCGGCTACATCCTTGCCGTTGCGATTTTCCGCCGTTATAGTGTACAGTCCATTGTCTGCACGAGTTGCTTGTTTAACGTTCAATTTTGTGTTGTAATCGGTCGTCTGAAGTTTGATTCGATCTGAAGGTTGAACTTCGCGGTCCTTCAGAGTCCACGTAATCTTGGGTGGAGGTTCACCGATAACGTTGACGTCAAAGTTGAAAGATTGACCAGCCTTAATGCGTATTTTTTGTAAGTTGGTGCGGTCAATCTTTGGAGCCACTAAAAATATAATGCCCAATTTCAGTTAGCTGCACAGCTACTTAATATTTTAATAAAAAAAGTGAATCTTTACTCACAATTCTTGGGTTTAGCGATGACGGACTTGCTGGCTTCACTTGGCTCTCCAGGGCCAGCTTTGTTAATGGCCTTAACCCTGAATTCGTAAGGTTGTCCTTCGACCAAGTTTCCCACCGTGGCTCCTGTTTGATCTCCAGGCACCTCTAAAGCCTTCTCCCAGTTGCCATATTTGTCTTTCTTTTCAATAAGATAGCCAGTAATAGGTGACCCGCCGTCTGACGAGGGTGCATCCCATTTTAAGTCAACGTGATCTTTATCATAATCAACGACTTCAGGAGTGCCTGGTTTTCCTGGTTCATCTGAAATTATATTGGATGTATATTAGAAGCCACCTACAATTTTGTTAATAATGCAGCTTAATACAATGCTATGGGCTCACCAAATGGATTCTTAGCTGTGATGGCCTTTTCTGCTTCCAAAGGCGCTGATTCCCCATCCTTGTTAACGGCTCTAACGCGGAACTTGTAATTCTTATTTGGCTGTAATCCTGTTACTTCCATATCTTAAAAATAAAAACATCGAAAACATTAGCACCGAGCATTTCAAAATCAAACTATTGTAATTTGCATAACCTTCCGAATTGTAATTAATTAAATGAAAATAACATAGTTACTTGGTTCTTTGCTACTTCCTACTGGTACCCAATCGCCAGTGTCCGTGTCCAATTTTTCCACCTCATAGCATTCGATGGGACTTCCTCCATCGTCTTTGGGGCGCTTCCATTTTAATTTACAGCCTTCTTTGTGAACATCGCTTATCTCTAGTGGTCCTTCGGGCGCAGATGGTTTGTCTGTAACGTGTAAAACAAATGCATTTTATTTGATCTCAACCAAATTTACCGGTTATTTACAATAAAATGCTGTTGGCATTAGGATACCAACCCATAATGTTGACGTTAACAGTGACACTATCACGTCCAGAACTGTTCGTAGCCGTGATGGTATATTCGCCTGCATCGGCCCTTACAGTTTTACGAACAATTACTTTGGTGTTGTAATCGACATTTTCAATTTCAACACGGTCCGAGGGTTTCAAGGGATGGCCTCCAGCTTGCCAGGTTATGGTCGGCGGTGGTTCGCCAATGACGTTGACATCAAATTTAAGGGCGGTGCCGGCATAGATGGCGATATCCTTAAGGGTTCGGCGATCAATTCTGGGCGCCACTAATGCATTAAAAATACATTAAGTGAGATTCTGCATTTGCTTACAAGTATTCGCATATAGAATTCGCTTACAGAAACGAGGCTTGGCAATAAGGGGTTTGGATGCCTCGCTGGCCTCTCCTGGACCAGCCTTGTTCACAGCACGCACTCTGAACTCATATTCATGACCTTCATCCAAATGTTTTACTGTGCCCTTGCATTCATCACCAGGAACTTCTTCAGCTTTTTCCCATTTTATACCATTCTTTTCTTTCTTTTCAATGATGTAGCCTGTATATAATAATATACAAGAGTATATTGAAGAGTTTGACAATAAGGGAGGGTTCAATTTTGTTTGCAGTTCAACGTGCACGCGTTCAAACCTGTAATCGGACTTCCTCCATCTTTTGTTGGTGGGGTCCACTTGATATCGGCATGGCGAGCACTCCAATCGGTCACCTCTGGTTTGCCAGGTGCCTCAGGAGCAGCTGATAAATAAATGCAAAATTAAGAAATTGCTACCTATAAGGATACTAACCCAAAGGTAGTAACTTACAATATGGATCTTTAGCAACAATTGGGATAAGTGTCTCCAAGGGTTCAGATTCTCCTTCCTTGTTGACCGCCTTCACGCGAAACTTGTATTCGTGACCGGGCGTGAGTCCGGTTACCTCCATTTCAGGTTTGCTGCTTTTCCCTGCCGGTAGCCAGATTCCAGAGTCTGGGTCGAATTTTTCTACCACATAACTTTCAATTGGCTCACCGCCGTCATCTTTAGGTTTATTCCAAGATAGTTTGCAGCCGTCCTTGCGAACGTCGGTGACCTCGAGAGGACCTTCGGGCTTGGCCGGTTTGGCTAATCCACAGAAATTATATCCTCGTTGATTATCGATTTGAAAAATATGTATAAAACTTATTTGTAATATATTTTGATGACTTACAAATGACGGTGACTTCCACTTCAGCCTCATCGCGGCCATATTGATTAACGGCCTCAATGATGTATGTGCCGTTGTCTTTTCTTTCTGCCTTGTCGTTGAAAAGCTTGGAGTTGTACGGTACATTTTCGATGCGAACAGCTAGTCGCGTTTCAACCGGCTTACGATTCAGCAGCCAATTGCATTTGGGCGGTGGCTCGCCAATCACTTTTACATCGAAGAAGAATGCTTCTCCTGCTTTGATGGTGATATTTTTTAAGTTTTTCCGCTCGATCCTTGGCGCCACTGAAAGAAATCATATTTGCCAACATTTCAGTTTTCCTGTATTAAGACATGGTACATGAGTATCAAATTACAACGAACATTTTCTGGGCTTTGCCGTGACCATTTTGCTCTTTTCGCTGGGCTCCCCGGGGCCAGCAGCATTAACTGCCCGCACCCTAAACTCGTATTGTTCTCCTTCGCTTAGATTAGGTGCAGTTCCTTCGCAAACGTTTCCAGGGACTTCAGCTGCCTTGACCCAGCGAGGACTTCCCTTTTCCTTCTTTTCAATGATGTAGCCAGTAATTGGAGCTCCGCCATCTTTAATCGGAGGTTCCCACTTGAGCTTGACATGATCTTTATCCCAGTCGGCAATCTCCGGCGTACCAGGCTTGCCAGGTTCATCGAATGGATTTTTGGCAACAATAGCCTGCTCTGCTTCCAGTGGTTCCGATTCGCCTTCTGGATTGACTGCCATAACTCTGAATTTGTATTCTTTACCAGGTGTCAAGTTAGTAACCTAAAAAAATTTCAAATTTCTTTAAAATCATTTTTTTTTTAATAAGGATTTTCTGAACATTTAATTTAAACAATTAATGCGTGCATAAATTCATTGGATTCTCAGATACAATCTTATTGCGAATTATTGTAACTGAGCATATTTTCTAATACTTTTGGCATCATGTTTATGTGACAAGTTTCTTACATGAATCTTATGATCTTTTTCTATTATGATTATCACGAAAATTAAATGAAAACATCAAAACTCACCTCCATGCATGGCTCGGTTGGCTTGCCGATGGGGATCCACCGTCCGGTGTCATTATCCATTTTCTCTACCACGTAATTTTCCAATGGCAAGCCACCGTCATCCACAGGTTTTTCCCATTGGAGCTTACAACCTTCTTTATGTACATCAGTGACTTTTAGTGGACCAGTTGGAGCAGCTGGCTTATCTGCAATTATTAAATAAAATAATCAGCTTTTACTGTACTTGGAACTTCGACGAAATTAGTAATTATATATGCCTACCAATAACTGTTACATCGACAGTTTCTTCATCCTTCCCAGAGTTATTTTCTGCTTTGATTGTATATTTTCCAGTATCCTTTCTCTGGGCAGCATTGACTGACAGTTTAGTTTTGTAGGGCTCTTTATCGATGTGAACATTATCCTTGGTTTCGAGTTTATCGTCTCCATGGAACCACGAGGTGGTCGGTGGAGGCTCGCCGATTACTTTAACATCAATTCGGAAGACCTGGCCAGCACGGACAGTTATATTCTTCAATGTGGCTCTATCGATTAGTGGCGCAACTAAAAAACGAATCATCCCGGTAATCATTTAAATATTTGGAGCAGTACCAGCGTCACTAAACTAAGGATTATGAATAAAATAATTACGGTGGCGAGGTTTTGCAACCACGGTCTCTGTTGGTTCGCTCGGCTCTCCAGGACCAGCTTTGTTGACGGCACGTACTCGGAATTGGTACTCCATGTTTTCTATCAAATCTGGAACTCTGGCTTCGCATTTGTCTCCAATAACTTCGGTTGCCTTTTGCCATTTGCTGCTGAATTTATCCTTCTTTTCAATGATATAACTGGTGATAGGAGCACCCCCATCTGTTTTCGGTTCATCCCATTTAAGGTCAACATGATGTCTGTCCCAGTCTTGCACTTTTGGTTTGCCAGGTTTGCCGGGTTCATCTGGAATAGTTATAATGTAGCAGAATTTGGAAATACTGAATATTAACTTTAGTGGGAGATATTTTCTTTTCAAGTTAGGAAAGATAACGCACCATATGGATTCTTTGCAACAGTTCCAAAGTCAGTTTCTAAAGGTTCAGATTCTCCCTCAGGATTAACTGCCTTGACCCTGAACTTGTATTCCTTGCCTGGGAACAGCCCTTCAACTTCCATTTCGGGTGTTTTGGAAATTCCAACAGGAACCCACCGTCCACTGTCTGTATCCATTTTTTCAATAACGTAATGGTCAACTGGCTCTCCGCCATCGTCTTCAGGTTTGTCCCACTTGAGCTTGCAGCCTTCGGCATGGACATCAGATACCTCTAGTGGTCCTCCCGGCTTGGTGGGCTTACCTGAAATTACACAAAATTCAGGTCGTTAACACACACACTAAAATATTACATCGAATAAAAAAACCCATAATATACCACTCACTCAAAACTGTGATATCAATGGACGCTTCATCAACACCGGAGTCATTTTTAGCAGTAATAGTGTAGGTGCCGGTATCCTTTCTTTGTGCTTTTGACAAAATGAATGTTGTCAAATAATCCTCATTGTTAATTTTGATCCGCTCGTTTTTGATGGGTTCGCCTTGCCTGGTCCAGTTAATGGTTGGCGCTGGCTCGCCTTGGACACCAATTTCCATTTTATGCATTTGGCCGACATGTAAGGTGAGATTCTGCAGACTTTTGCGGTCGATCTTGGGGGCCACTGAAAGTTAAATGTGAAATTTATGTTAAGAAGTGTCAACCCTGCGAGGGGAACGAAAATGCGTTAATCTTTGGCTTAACGGTAGTAAACTTACAGAATCTGGGTTTGGCCACTAGCGTTCTGCTAGGATCGCTGGGCTCACTAGGACCGGCTTTGTTAATGGCAACAATACGGAATTCATATTCTTTGCCTTCTTCCAAATTAGGAACGGTTCCTTTAGTTTTGTCCCCGGGAACGTCGGCCGCCTTGAGCCAGTTCCGGGTGCCTTTCTCTTTCTTTTCCAAGACGTATTTGTCAATCTTAGCACCTCCGTCATTCTCTGGTGCTTTCCATTCGAGATCGGCATGGTCCTTGTCCCAGTCGGTTATTTGAGGCTTGCCAGGTTTTGTGGGCTCGTCGAAAGGATTCTTAGCCACTATAGCCTTTTCCGCTTCCAATTCATCTGATTCGCCTTCCTTGTTCACCGCTCGGACTCGAAACTTGTAAGTCTTTCCAGGTTGAAGATTTTGAACTTCGAAGTTTGGCTCATTGGACTTTCCAGCTGGAACCCAATGCCCGGTATCGGTGTCCATTTTCTCTATTTCGTAACACTCAATTGGACTTCCGCCATCATCTTCTGGTTTCTTCCACTTAAGCGAGCAGCCATCCTTATGCACATCTGTCACTTCAAGCGGTCCCTCGGGCTTAGATGGTTTGCCTTGAAAAGAATTTAACAAGTTCTAACATAAGATGTTTTCAGAATAAGAATTTATCTAATAATATTTCTGCTCACCCAAGACAAGCACTTCCACTTCTGCTGTGTCCTCGCCAACGCTATTTTTTGCAGTAACGGTATAAGTCCCACTATGAATTCTGGCACTTTTAAGAAGAAAGAATTTGGTGTTATAATCGATATTATCAATGCGGAGGTTGTCCGACGTTTCCACTGGTTTTCCTTTAAGCGTCCAAGTTACTGTCGGCGGAGGTTCGCCAATGATGTTGACATCGAACGATACTGTTTGACCAACTTTAACTTGCACGTTCTGAAGCTTTGTGCGGTCAATTCTTGGTTTTACTAAAAGTGAATTAAAAGTACACACTTAGTCATTTTAAAATATGAAAAGTTACTGAAATTGAAGAACGAGACAGTTAAATGTGGGATCCATTGGGACTTTTGGTAAAAAGCTTTTTTTTTATTCTAAATTGGGTGTCAGTAATTTAAAATATTGCTTACAGAATTTGTGCTTGGCGATATGTGGCTTGGTGGCTTCGCTGGGTTCTCCAGGGCCTGCTTTGTTGACAGCCTTAACACGGAATTCATACTTATTGCCTTCTATTAAATCTGGAACAGTTCCTTGGGCGGCAGGTCCAGATGTTTCAACTGCTTTCACCCAATTGTCGCTGTATTTATCCTTCACTTCAATGACGTAACCAGTGATGGGTGCCCCACCATCTCGCAAAGGAGGATCCCATTTCAACTTAACAAAGTCCTTATCATAATCTGCAATTTCTGGAGTTCCTGGCTTGCCTGGCTCCTCTGATATATTCATAAAAATGGTCAATACTCAATATCAAATACAATACTTAAAAATTCATATTGATGAACTATAACCAGTTTTTTTTCTCACCAAACGGATTCTTTGCCAAGGTAGCTTTCTCTGTTTCAAGGGGCTCGGACTCTCCTTCGGGATTAACAGCCTTAACTCTGAATTGATATTTCTTTCCTGGCTCTAATCCAGTGAGCTCAATTTCCGGCTTATCGGTACGTCCGGCTGGCATCCAACGACCTGTTGCGGCATCCATTTTTTCCACCACGTAACCCTCCAAAGGTAGTCCACCATCATCTTTTGGTTTAGACCAACTCAATTTGCAACCTTCTTTGTGGACTTTTGTTACTTCTAGCGGACCTTCAGGCTTGCCGGGTTTGTCTGTCAACAGAAAATAATTGCAAATATTAAGATGAAGGATGAATGTGAATTCATAAAGGCATTTTTATGATTCTTAGGTATATGTGTAAAGACAATTTTTAACAAATAAAAAATCAAGAGCTCTATAGTCCCGAATGTTTAGGTTGACTATATTGAAAATCATACCCAAAATAGTCACTTCGACTTCTGCTGAATCTTTTCCGTTAACATTTTCAGCGGTCACCGTGTACTTTCCAGTATCCTTTCGGGTAGTATTGCTAATGATAAGTCGAGTGTTGTAATCTTCATTTTCGATTTTGGTATGCTCAGTTGATTCCAAATTTTCGGTTTTAAAAGCCCAAGTTATAGTTGGTGGTGGTTCACCAATAACATCCGTGTCGAATTTGACAAAAATCCCGGCACGAACAGTGATATTTTGAAGCTTTTCTCTATTAATTCTTGGTTTCACTGTAAAAACACATCAATAAATAATATTAAAACTGTAAACACGCTGTTAGTACGCCAGCACCGGCTTATCAATATAAAACTAGGCATACTTACAGTTTCTCGGTTTAGCAATTATTGGTTGCGTCGCTTCACTGGCCTCTCCAGGTCCAGCTTTGTTCACCGCTCGTACGCGGAACTGATACTGCATGCCCTCCTTCAGATCAGGCACCCTAGTTTCGCAAGCCGGACCGGATGATTCGTGACATGGCTCCCACAAGCTGCTGAATTTTTCCTTCTTTTCCACTATATAACCGGTAATTGGAGCGCCACCATCATTTTTCGGTGGAGGCCACTTCAGGTCTACATGGTCCTTGTCCCAGTCCACCAACTCTGGTGTACCAGGCTTTCCAGGTTCATCTAATCAATCAATAAAAGTTTAGCTTAATTGAACAAAAGGTAAATGATAACCTAGATTATTTTATTGACGTTGAACTAACCATAGGGATTCTTGGCTAAGATTGGCTTATCCGTTTGCAAAGGTTCAGAATCACCCTCATCGTTAACAGCTTTAACACGAAACTGATATTCCTTGCCAGGTTGGAGACCAGTAACCTCCATTTCGGGCTCTTCTGTACGTCCAACTGGAATCCACCGCCCGGTGGCCGTATCCATTTTTTCAACCAAATAATGTTTGATGGGCTTTCCCCCGTCATCTTCCGGTTTATCCCATTTCAGTTTGCAACCTTTGGCGGTGACATCGGATATTTTCAGCGGTCCTCCAGGTTTGGATGGGCATCCTAAAGAATAAAACCCTTGTGGTTAATGGTCTAACTAGGTAATAATTAGCACTAAATAAGTACAATTTACCTAGAACAACTACTTCAACATCAGCTTCATCCTTTCCATGCTCATTTTCAGCAATGATTAAATATTTCCCCGAATTTTTCCTGAGAGCGTCATTGATAGACAGTTTCGTGTTGTAGTCCACATTTTCTATGTGCACGTTATCTTTCGATTCGACGATTTTATCTGCGAGTTTCCAGGTCACTTTCGGTGGTGGCTCTCCTCGGATATTCACATCAAACTTGACTGCCTTTCCAGCTTTGACCATGACAGTAATTAGATTGGTGCGATCAATTCTTGGCTTCACTACATAAGATATAAAGCCCAAAGTATATAATTAAGTATTACTTAATAATTGAAGCACTTTTAACATTTTGTAATGTGTCTTACGTCTTCTGTGTTTGGCCACGTGAGGTTTGGTTGCGTCGCTAGGTTCGCTAGGACCAGCCTTATTAATGGCAACGACACGGAACTGATACTGAGTTCCTTCATTAAGGCCAGTAATTTTTCCCTCATTTTTATCTCCGGGGATTTCTCCAGCTTTTTCCCACGAAGTTCCAAATTTGTCTTTCTTTTCTATAATATATTTTTCAATTGGTGCACCTCCATCGCTGGAAGGAGGATCCCACTTCAAGTCGACAGAATTATTATCCCAGTCGACAAGTTCTGGTGTTCCTGGCTTAGTTGGTTCATCTATTCAGTCACAAAAGAAAAATTTATTATTGTAAGTAGACATTGCAATGTAGTATCGTTCGATATAATGACACGAGGAACATTTCTACCATATGGATTCTTTGCTATGATTGGAGCCTCCGAAATCAGAGGTTCAGACTCTCCCTCGTTATTTACGGCCGTCACACGGAATTGGTATTGCTTTCCTGGCGTTAATCCAGTCACCTCAAACTCGGGTTTGTCCGTTTTGCCTATAAAATACATTTTTTTTCAACCAATATTAACACCTAATAATTATATGTCAACAATTTTAAAGCTTATGAAACATGCTCTTACCAACTCTGGTCCACCTTCCAGTCTCCACGTCCAATTTTTCCACATCATAATGCTGAATCGGAGTTCCGCCATCATCTTTTGGCTTGTTCCATTTGAGTTTGCAACCTTCTTTGTGGACATCAGCCACCTGCAGAGGTCCTTCGGGTTTGGTTGGTCTGCCTGTTAAATAAAACGGAACAAAAGTTTTTAAGAAATGGCCTTACAGGAATGCTGATCTAAAATTATCAAAACTAACTGTTAAAGTTACAGCAAATAACTTTAATTTCAAACCAATTTGATTAACACCTAAATATTGTCAGGCCTTACCGAGAACAATGACTTCAACTGTTGCAGAGTCCTTTCCAGACGCATTTGTGGCGGTAATAGTATATTTGCCAGACTGGGGTCGGGCAGCCTTGTTGATTGTAAAATCTGAATGATAGTCACGATCCTCAACTTTATAATTGTCAGAAGACTGTACGCGAATTTCTTGAAAGGTCCACACCACTTGTGGTGGCGGTTCACCAATAATGTCAACCTCAAATTTATGACTTTTGCCCACTTTGAGCGTAACAGTTCTCAGATTGGTCTTATCAATGCGTGGTTTCACTAAAATAATTTAAATGAAAGTCATTTAATGAAAGAAAACTTGCAAGTGATAAAATAATTTAAAATGATACAAAAGTACCACTGCTTACAGTTACGATGTTTGACAACATGATTTCCTGTGGAATCACTGGGTTCACCGAGGCCAGCCTTGTTGACGGCACGCACTCTAAATTGATATGTCATATTTTCTTTAAGATCACCCACTTTAATTTCTGTTTTGTCATCATCTGTTTTTGCAATCTCCGAAAACTCAAAGGCAAATTTGTCTTTTGCTTCAATGACATAGTGGGAGATTGGCCGACCACCATCTGATTCCGGCTTGTCCCACTTCAGTTGAACCATCGTATTATCCCAGTCAACGATTTCCGGTTTACCTGGTTTACCAGGCTCATCTAACCAAATTAGGAAGAAAAATTAACTTTTGCACTTTTTTGAAGGGGCACAATCACTATCTTACAAAACACTTTAATTTATTTATTTATTCGAACAGTCATTCAGTGCAGCCCAATTTTTCAGACTTACCATATGGATTTCTCGCCTCGATTGGCTGGTCGGTTTCCAAAGGTTCCGATTCTCCCTCCTTGTTGATAGCTTTCACTCTGAACTTGTACTTCTTCTTAGGAGTAAGTCCTTCGACGGTGAAGCCATCTTTATCCGGTCCAACTTCTCCAGCAGGTACCCACCGACCCGTATCCATGTCCATTTTTTCAATGGTGTAACCCTTGAGGTCTGATCCGCCAGAATCTTTGGGCTTGCCCCACTTGAGCTTGATATGATCTGCACGAACTTCTTCAGCTTTCAGTGGACCTTGTGGTCTAGATGGTTTATCTGAATTATAATAAATTGATCAAATGTATACTTTTTCTGGATTTAAATTATGGCCATTATAATGGCCCATATTTTTTACTTATAAGAGTTTAAAAATTAACACTAAAAAATATCAATGGTGAACATACCAAGAACAACAACTTCAGCAGTGGAGGCAATTGTTCCAGAGGTATTGCTAAGAAGCAATCTGTATTTTCCACTATCGGCCCTCACGGCTTTTTTCACTGTCAGGTTTGTTGTCTTAACTGTGTTCGAAATGATAATTCGGTCAGGTTCCGTTTTGAAAGGGCTGTCATTGTGTTCCCAGGCCACGTCTGGAGGGGGCTCGCCACCAAAGGTGATATCGTACATAATGGTCTGTCCTTTCTTGACAATAATACTTTTCAACTCATCGCCAATAATGTAGGGTTTAACTACATGTTTGTTAAATTAAAACAATCCCGTTAATACAAATCTGAACTAGTCATTTTAAAAATGAACCACTCATTCTGGTGAACTTACCGAATCTGGATTTGGCAATTACTGGCTTGGTTGGGTCGCTTGGCTCTCCAGGGCCAGCTTTGTTAACAGCTCGAATACGGAACTCATACTGCATTCCTTCCTTGAGTCCATCGACAGTGGCCTGCAGAATGTCCGTTACGGGAACTTCCTTGCTCGGAGCCCACTCGGAGGAAAACTTGTCTTTAAACTCAATGAGGTAACTGGTAATCGGTGCGCCGCCATCGCCATCGGGCTTCTCCCACTTCAAATCCACGTGATCCTTATCCCAATCGACCAATTCCAAACCTTTTGGCTTAGTGGGCTCGTCTATCATAAACAAAACAAGGTGTCGTTCGCGCAAACATTAGCTTACGATGGATTGGGATAAAGCAGTTTGATAAACGAAACTTTTCTCACCCCATGGATCCTTAGCAATGATTGATTTGGGTGCATTGCACGGTTCAGAAGCTCCCCGAGCATTGATTGCCTTAACACGGAATTTGTATTCCTTTTTCGGAGTTAAATCCGTGCATTTAAACACACAGTCGGTAGTATTAGCAACTTCGGTCCAGCCACCTCTCATGCTTAGATCTTGCCTTTCCACCACATATCCTGTAATGGGAACTCCACCATCGTCTTTGGGAGCCTGCCATTCCAACACGCAATTGTCCTTGAATACATCTTTGACTTCCAAGTTCAGTGGAGCTTCCGGGACATCTGATTAATAGAACGTAAAGCAGAGCAAATTAGCATCACATAAATCAGGCTTCAAACTACTAAAAATGAAGTTACGGGCATAGACCTGCACCGTACCGAGAATATTAATATTAATGTCTTGAACGTCAGCCCCTTGTGAATTCGCCAGAGATATCTGATATGGTCCAGTTGTGCCCTTGCGAAGGGGTTTCTTTATTCTAAACTCGACACGATCATCTTTGATTACAGTCTCAACGTCCTTGTTGCTGACAGGTTTTCCGTCGCGGATTAGTTTGGCATCCATCTTAGACTGACGACTTCCATGCACTGCACCCAAACGTAATAACAATATAAGCTTAGTTTCAATATTTTGCAATTTGTGGGAAACTATGAAAAACTTGAAATAAATCACTGCATTCAATTGCATGCCTGACTGCAATTAATATTCTGTATTGTTGTATGTTTGGGAAGGTAATATACTGACCAATATAAGGCACTTCGATGACCAGAAGTTGATTCTGGGGACCTTTAATATCTCTGTTGTCTAACTGTATTATTGGCGCTTTCTCTCCTGAATTTAATTAAAAATAAAAATGTTAATTGTTCAGCATTTTCGTTTAGATAGTCGATTTGAAATCATTAAAAATATTAACAGAATCGGACAAACCTTCTCCTACAGTTACTTTACAAGTTGATTTTAGAGCTCGACTTTTACATTTGTATTCACCTTCGTCTTCTAGTTTGGCTCCTCTAATAATAAGTTGGTGATGACCTTTACCCAAGCTCTTAATTTCCATTCTATATTCACATCAAAAATGAAATTATCAATTTTGAAAGAAGTAAAACGGATACAATTCCACATAAGCCTTTACACAAATACCGGGAATCTGGTTTGACGGGTTCCCCATTTTTAAACCATTCTGCGGGAGCCGAGTAATCTTGAAGTTCCACTTCCAGAACCATTTCTTCTCTCTCCAAAATATTCATGTCTTTCAACTTCTTTACAAACTTATTAGCGGCTATATCAAAATAAAATGCCAAACATGCATATATAAAGAAATAGAAAATTTGATCATGAATAAAAATCTTTTCTTGTCAAGGGACACTTACGTTCTACTAACAATTCACCATAAGTTTGACCATCATTGGTTTTACAAGAATATTCTGCCCCATCCGTGAGCTTGGTTTGTTTGAAAACAAGTCGACGTTTGCGCCCTTCAGCTACAATCTCCATGCTTCAGTAATTTAGAAAAATACATTATTTGAACTCTTACAAACACGAACGATTAACATTTGGAATCAGTATTTATTAATAAGATTGACTTACTGATCTTCAACTTTCACTTCCTCGGTACCTTTGAACCATTGCACTGGTGCTTCCTTATCATCTACCTCACATTCCAAAGTGGCATTTTCCTTCTCAGTAATTTTCAGAGATTTCAAACCCTTTGTAAATGTGAAGAGTTGTTCTGCAGGAATAAATCGCATTACAATGATATTTGGATTTAATCTTTAAACCAGTGAATTTGTAAAATTTTCTACACTTACCAACAATGTAAAGATCTGTATTAGTTTTCGCATCGGATTTTTCAATTTTACAGCTGTATTCACCAGCATCTTCCATTGTACAGTCGTTAATTTTTAATGAACATCTTGCTAATGAATCCTTGTCTATTTCATATTTATCATTTTCCTAAATTCGTTACAAGAAATTATAAATAACCTAGCTTTCCTTACGGAAATATTAGCAAAGCACAGAAATTATACTTTTAGCACATACCACAAGTTTTTCTTTTCCTTTATACCAACGGACAACGGCCTTGTAGCTAGAGACAACACATTCAAGAGTGGCTTGCTTCCTCGTATAACATTCAACTCTTTTTGGTAGTTGTTTGGTAAATGTATACACTTGCTCGGGTTCTGTGCCAAAATAATTTAATAAATATGATGCAGTGCTGTTTAAGCATTACATGCAGAGCTGCAAAACAGTGTGCACCCACCTTCAACTGCTAGAAAAGCAGAACTTTGGATTCCCATGCATTCAATGATATATTTTCCTTGGTCATCTTTACTTGGTTTTATTATATCCAAAATGAGCAATTCTCCGTCCACTTTAAAGTGATATTTAGCGCCTTGAAACAGTTCTTGCCTATTTTTGAACCATTTTGGCTTGCAATTGCTTTTTGAGAAAACAGCTTCAAAATGGGCTTTTTTGTCTTTTCCTTCCCGTACGCTGAGATCAATCAGAGGTTTAAGGAAAGATTCTGGTTTCTGAATAAAAAGATATCAAGATAACGTCAGTCTAAAATCAAAAAGGGCATCATCTAGTAATTAACGCAGGTACAAAATGCAGAAATGGTCAAGCGGTCAAAGATCATGTGTTTTAGTGGCATACCAAGGATGTGAAGATGACAATTTCTGACAGGACCATGAACACTGAATAATTGACTCTCTAATTTTTACCCATCAATTATTTATCCTATAAAAGGTATTTCTAATTTCATAAATAAATGAATCTCTCTCTCTACTGGAATTTTGCATTACATTTCAGTAATCATAGATTAACGAACTGCTCTTAATTATTTGCACAAAAATTAAATAGACAATTTTGCACCTTTCAAAAAAAATTCTACTTGTGCAGAATGGACAGTTTCTTTTAAAAGTTCAAACTTTAGCGACAAGTAAGTTACGTTTTCCACTAAGAACAGGGCAATTATGGGTTTCTAAAAAAATATAGAAATTAAAAAGTCCTTTTTTTTTATACAACTTTACAAACTTTATAATTATATATATAATTTGCAATAAGACAAGTCCACATCAAAGGATGTTCTGAATATGCCATTGAATTGGTAAAATTATATATCAGATGGAATATGAGACCAGGTGTAGGTACCCAACAAAGTTAAAAAGTAAAATAATGAAAATCTTGGATAACATTAGTGGTAATTGGGTAATTGGAATGGAGTTTGTAGGAAAAATGAAATTCCAAAGCATGGGTGTACATAAATACAAAAGCTGCAATACGCAATGGAAAATAAACGTATAAACAACGACAAACACAAACATAAACGTGACACTGGTACTGACTTGTGCCAAATGGCAGTTGGTAGAAGTCTTTTAACTTTAAAAAAGCACAGTGAAACAAATTGTTACGAGTTAAGAATCAGCCCATAAAATAAATTTTTTTTTCAAACTCAAATTATTGTTAGTTACAGAACAAACACACAGAACACATTGGTACATTTAACCTACTGCCAAGTAGATATACACAAATATCACGCAGGATAAGAATATATTTGCAGAATAGATAGAAGAAAACGAGACTTAATGAACTTTGAAGCAGAAATGGAAAACTAAGAAGAAAAATCGACATCTAAAGAAGTAAGAGAAATGATGCGTAAGATATGCAAAGAGTAGCCGTTAAGAGAAGTTTCGATGTTTCATCGAATTACTCTCAAAGAAGAAAAGAGAAGCAAATAAGAGCTAGGAACTGAGAAGCTGAAATTGGACTTGAATGTGGCTGCATCCCATGGGAGCAGGGTTATTCCCATTGAATATCGAAAATGCAAAATGGAACTTTCAAGAACTCATATTTTAACTTCTTGCATTAAAGTCCCCTTTTTTGGAAGCTTGGGGATAGCCTTCTCCCGGGAGCATTTATTTGAAGGTTGGTAATGATGACAAATACAGGGAGGGTCTCACTTTTTGAAGAAAAGAACGGAAAATAGGAGAAGCAAGGGGAGGAGAATCCAACCAATTCTTCAAAAGGAAATCCGAACCTCCCGATCTTTGATGACTTTTTGAAGAATCGGCCAGTCTGGAATGATTTCAGCTAAAGATGGCCTCCTTTCATCCCGTGAACACCGGCGTACGCTTAAATTCTAAAAATCAACATGGGGGGTTAGTGAGGTCACTTACGACCCCCAACAAACATGAATAACTCTTTTAGGTAGCCTATCACTCTATGAATAATTAAAAAAGCATCACTAAAACTTGGCTACTTAAAAACTCCTAAATTAAACATAAAACAAAAAACAGAAATCTAACTCAAAACATAAACAGGTAAATTCTATCGACAAAAAAAATTTGGATTTAACAAAAAATACTGACTGACATAAAAACACGAAAGAGGCGCAAACCTCTAGAGCATCTTTGTCAAGCCTGTGTAGCGTTGGCCAGTCTGGAATAAGTTCGGCTAAAGATGGACGCCGCTTCCTCGGCTCGAAAAGATCCTATACCACAGGACACCAAGAAAAGGACCATCACCAGGACCATTAAGGGACACATGAGGTAAGGGCACGGACACTACTAGAGACCACAATAATTATTGAGTACATCCGTGAGGGCAACAAAAACATTAAAACAAAAGAAAAAAAATTAACAGTAATCACCAACATTATACGAACTCCGCTTAAACAAAATTGTAATGTTAACATAAATACTATTGACATAGAGAGGTGGTACAGGCATTCAGTTATAAAAAAGCTTAGGGTTGATTTGTTAGAATGGACATCATTCGATTATAGACAAAAGTATGAGGCAGCTGGGACATTTATTAAAACTTTTTTATGAATGAATTTCCATATATTCTTTTTTTTTAAAAGAAAAAAGACAAAATTTATCCAAAAATTTTATAAGCTGGGAGAAATACAAATTAAAACAACCATTTACAATCAAGTGATGTGCACTGTTGACCTACACAAGGCAGTCGAGTTTAAAAGTAGCAAGAAGAGGAGATTAGTTTAGCGATTCACAGAAGTTGTACACAAATAAAAGCTAGCATTTAAAATAAAGGAAGTAATAGGAATAAACACAAATGAGGAGTAAACACTGATCGCCATGCTTTGTAACATTTCACACAGACATACAGAACACTTAACAAAACCCGTTTTCTGCAAAAAAATATAAAATTTGGCAAATTTGCACGGATCTGCAGCCGTAAAGCCTGACATCCTCCTAAGTTTAACTCGATCTTTTCATCCTTAAAATCTAAGTATATAACTTTCTTTCCACTCAATAAGTTTGAATTTTTAAAATTAGAAGTCAAAGTAAAGGGAAGATTAATTAATTTTAACGTTCCTACCTTTTCTGGTCTCTTGAATTTGTCGGCTTCATTTTCGCCAGCCTTCAGGTCACCCCAGTCTGGATCGTTTTCTTTTTGTCCCCATTTGGCATATTTCCTAAAGGAGAACAGAATGAACACTCAATCGTATTACATTAGGTCACTAAAATAACTCCACTTTCCCTGTGATTCTGAGGTTACCTGTGTTTTAACATTGCTCGGAAGTCCATTCCAGATTCATCTAAAAAAATAATAAGAAGATCATTATTAACCGAATGGGCAAAATTATTTAGGTACAAAACAAGTTCATTTATCACCAGTCTTCACTTACCGCTTACAAAGAGAGAAATTGATGCTGAATCTTCTCCCAACTTATTTCTAACCGTAACTTCGTAACGTCCTTCATCGTTAGGTCTGCTCTTTCTGATGCAAAGAGTAATCGTGTTGGTATCTCCATCTGTGATGAACGTATAACGACCACCTTCGATAATTTCACTTGCTCCTTTGTCAAAGCGAAATGTGGGAGCAGGATTGCCTTCTACTTGCACACTCAAATAAGCGGTAGCGCCTAAACGTGTACATTGGGTTAAAATGCATTTTTCAACTATCAATTTTTAGCACAAGTTATGATATACGATAAACTTGCCTTCTACGGCTGTTACAGTTTCCTGGAAGTCAATGATTTGGGGTGCTGACTCTTCGTTTTCAGGGATAGGTTTCAGAGGAGTAGAAGGCTTATCTAGCCTCTCTTCCAACTGAGCAACACTATATATTGCATAAATTGTAGAGGTTAAAATTTCCATTCATTAAATAATTTACTGTACCAAACGAGTGTTTACCTGGGTCGTCTCATGTCCACACTGGATCTTCTCCTCTGTAAAAAAAAAAAGCAGAATTTGAGAAATCCAATTTTTTCAGAAGAGAATTTATTAATTTTTGGAAATTGGTAGAGCTCTAATCTATACTGTACAAAAATTTAGCTTCTTGAAAATATGTTAAAACTTCTTACAAAATTACAACATATTCATTGAAAAGAAATAAGGGCATGAATGAATATCTCATATAAATTTTGCATGAATTGTCGAGAAATCTCTTACCTGCTTAACCTCTAGCATTTCACCCGGACGGAGTTTGCACTTTTCTCCGGTCAAACCCACAGCTATTCCTTTCTAATACCGTAATTAAAGAAATGCAGCTTTTAAAGAAATTTATCAAGCTAAGTTTAAGTTAACCCTGATGAAAAGGTTGTTACATACTTCATCGGCAATGATGATCGAAGGCCTTCGGCTGTCTCTACGACTTGCTGGTCCTCCTGGCCCTAAGCCCGGTGGAGGTTCAGCAACCGATTCCCTTCGACTTCCTGAATCGTTGCTGGCCATCGAGCTTTTGCGTGAAGGTTCAGGAGACTTACTCTTTTCAAATTCAAATGTTGGAATAACCGGCGCCGCTTCATCTTTTTTGCTCTTCTTTCTAACTATTTTCTTTTTGGGTTCTTCTGGTTCAACAATAGCTGGCACCTTCGGTTCTTCAATGACTGGTGGTTCAATTTTCTTTTTTGGTGATTCTTCTTTTTTACCAACTGGTTTCTTTTCTGGGATTCCATCAACTACAGCCTAAATTAAACAAACAAGACGTTATTTGAAAACAAAGTAATAATTATCAAGTGATTGTGAACAATACAAACTTTTTCTGGTGATTTCTTCTTTTCGGGAGATTTTTTCTTTTCCGGCTCCTTCTTTTCAGGTTCTTTCTTTTCGGGGGATTTTTTATTCTCAGGTTCTTTCTTTTTCTCTGATTTTATCAATCAAATATATATATAAAAAATGTATCGATGAAATAATTCTTACGCAAAACTCTTCGACTTGCCTGTTACAGTCAGGTCCGCAGAGCTCTGTTCGCTTCCAAACTCGTTAGTTACTTCCACGGAATAGGACCCAGAGGATTCTTCGGTTACATTTTTAATTGACAGAGTGGCTGTTGTGCCATCAAAAAAAGTTGACACTTCTCGCGTTTCTCTGACCACTCGTTTGTTTCTAAATTAGCAAGTAATGCGTATTTTTAAAAGGACAACTTTCAATAACTTACAATTTACATGTGAAAGCTGCATTAAGGTTATTCAAAAATTACAAGCAAAACTGAGTCCGACTTACTTGTACCATACGACTTTAACTTTTCTATCAGCAGCTAATAATTTGCATATAAATTCTGCCATTTTTCCCGCTTCAATTGTCTGTTGTGCCCAGTCACGGCAAAAAAAAAAACGTAATTGCACGAGTTACAATAGTTTAATAAGCATTTCACTGAAAGGGTTCATACCAATGATGTAAGTCCTTGAGCGAATTTTGGTTTCTCGCCTTTTGGTTTTCTGTAATATTAAAGCAGCAGTTTAAAATATAGATTTATCGATTAGAATTAGAATCGTCACCAATTTAGAATTCTACTCAAATATTTAATTTGCGCTTACTTTTCTTCTTCGTCATCTGTGGAAAACACACAATTTTAGTAACCGGCGGCTTACAATTTTATATTGAAAAAGCTTACTGCAATTAAATTAAATTCTAACCTGGAATATCCACTTGCACAGTCTGAGACGAAGCTTCTCCTTTAGTGTTTTTAGCGACTAATTTGTAAACGCCTTTATCACCAGAAGATGGACTGCTAATTTCCAAGCGGATATCGTATTCTCCCTTGCTTGTTTCCTTGATGATGATGACATGCCGAGTATCTTCCTTGACGACCGATCTTTCTTTGTACCAAGTGATGTCGGGCTTGCTAGCCGATGCTACGTGGCATTCTACGACCACCAATTTCTTTTTGTCCATGCGAACAACCTTTGGGTGCTCCTTAAATACGGGTATTTCTGTAAACACGCCAAAGTATTAGTGATTCTCAGATGAATAACTTTTCATTATTTCGATAACTTAATTCAAAAGTGACGAGTAAGCCAATTTGTCAAAAATGAGATAATTGTACCATTGTGATCCTGGAGTTGTCCCTAATGAAACTAAAGTTACAGAAATTAACTTAACTAATAATTGTTAGTTACAGAAGTGAACCTAAGGCGGATACAAGGGGGGGGAGAAGGGGGCAATTGCGC
>JAQIXP010000008.1:0-61404 GCA_034700285.1 Proteroiulus fuscus | reverse complement strand
GGTGGCGCTGCTATAGGGCATTGTACCAAAAAATCAACTTCGAAGAACAATAGAAAAAAAGGCTACCGGTATATATTAACATATAACAGCCTAAATGACCTTGGGTGTTCACTCGGGGTGGACATCGAAATGATTTTCAAAGTTTTTAAATAAGCAGGCACTCATTAAACGAGAGTTTTATGTATAAAAAAACCACTACCTAGGGGCCTATATATCTTATTCAATTTTCTCTTAAAATTATATGCAAGCCATTATTGAAATAATGGTACGAATGCATGTGGACGACCGACTTTAACATAACTGACTATTAAAAATCAATTGTTGATGTTTATTTTGTCATTAATGTATACAAAATACAATTTAAAATATATAGCCTCAACTTATGTTGTTAGTAATATAATAATCAAGGCGTATATATAGATAATATTTCATTAATGTAATTAATGTAGCCACGATAACCACTATTTTTGCTATTTTATTTTGAACCCTTTCAGGCCTGCATCATTATTATACATCTGAAGATTAATAACCATCTCATAAAATGTTTTATAAATATATACTCTTTGTACTTTGAATAAGAACTTGTATAGAATATATTCTGGGGCTATATAGGTTTACCTCCTTGCCCCAAGATATGCCATGGCAAAACCCATTAATTTAATTATTTTTGCTATGGGAAGGGGGGAGCACTACATGTATGCAATATTTATACATGTATTATATCTGAAAATTACCTGAAATTAAAATGGAGGAATTTACATCATAGGCAGCTGTAGATATTAACTACGTACATAAGCAAGCATTCATGCTTAATTATTTATGCACAATATATTAGGCCTATGTATATGTAGGCTATACAAAAAATGTGTTCAGTTTTTGAATATGAGATAAATACGAATTATGAAGCATGAAAAGTGTGATCTACAAAATGACCAGGGCAATTTTTAAAAATTGTAGCCAATAGAAAGCTTTCAAGCTGCAAAACATGCAACTTGAACATCACAAATAATTATAATAATAGAAATGTTCATGCATGAGAAACTTGAAAACTTGAGAAAACTGAAAATTTATACGTTTTTATTGTCATTATTATTAGGTGCATTTTGGTGATATATATATGACCTGGTGAGGCTGGTGTTATCATTTGGTAACACGGTCTGAACCTGGAGCGTTTTTTGTGGGCACCAGAACGACAGAGGCTACCGCAAAAACCCTTCAGTTTCAGACAGACCATGTAACTAAATGGTAAACGGTCATTTAAAAAGGCCTATTGTATCCTGTTTATTGATGCAGATCAACTGGACTCAAAATGATAATCACATTTTTTGTAGCAAAAAATGAAAATTCTCTACTTAAGACTTGTTTTTGCACATGCTCAAGTTGGTCAAAATTTAATCATATTATAGGTATTAAAAGGACATCAACCGCCTGAAAATTGGTGTACGTAGGTGTGAAAAACACACCTAAGCTTATTAGGTTGAGTTTATTGGCCTCACGACTTTTCTTAGGAGAAATAGTTGAAAAACTGATAAAAACGTATTCTGGATGTATTATATTATTGTACATGACAGATTCAGAAATAAACATGCATTGCATATAACATACCTTCATCATAACTTGTTATGTCCTAAATCATTTAACATAATTATTCTTTTGTAAAAAAAAACCCGACTAAATATATTATTAAAATACGTTGCCATATTTTATTTAGTTAACAGAGGTTAGTTTTCATTTATTGGATTGTTCAGACATCAGACAATACTCCTCTTCAAAATTAAAGCGCCATCTATGATGAATAACTTTCAACTACCGTTTATCCCATACTAAAATGGAGGCCCTTGTTATACAATAGATTATTTATGGCATACCAGATATGATAAATAACTGTCAACTACTGAGTATTCCTTTCTAAAGCTGTACCAAAACCTTTATGGGAGTACTTCAGCCCGTATATTATATATGTATATATATAATGCAGTACTGCATGTAACGGAATTATAAAGCCATATATAGTTGAAACTAATTTGAGAACAAACAGATGATCTTGTTCACCATATGGGTTGTAATACATGTATTTGTATGCAATATACGTTTCTTGGAATCGCTGTATTTTCAATGTCTTTTCGATTTTCATCGTTGAATAGTTTCATTCTCAGAAGGCAGAAATTTTGCAAAAACCATACAAAAACAATCGCAAAAAATTTCTAGTATCTGTATAACAGTTTATACCAAATTATACAAAGATACCTAACACAAGATAAAGACAAAAACAAAGATACCAAAATGATTTATTTAAAATTCATGCAACTATAGATTATTTTCCTGTTTATGTCAGATCCATTATGTAACTATGCCTAATCAAGACAAAAGTTATTTATCTTTTTGCAATTTCTTTGCAATTTGTTCTGTATGAATTACCTTATTTGGCCACAGTATACATGATGTCGCTATTTTTAATTGTAAGAGGTTTTCCTTTCGTCTTGTTTTTTTTTCTGTTGTAAATACACTTTTTCTGGATTTGACAGCTAAGTGGACAGACAAGTTTTTTTCTGTCTTTCTGTTAGTCTTTAATTTCGACATTATTTGAGGAGAAACAATTTATACTTGAACATTGATGAATGACTACAGTTCATTTGTATTTTTTTTAAACATTTTAAGAGATGAGTGGCAGTGACTTGAAAATGCTGCCATATTGTGGGGGGCGCCATATTTACTCGTTCTTCATTATTTTACATGATTTTTCACTTTATGTTATTACTTCAGAACAGAAACAAGCTTCCATAAATTATTTATTGAACTAGTATATTTGTTTATTGCTTGCATGGTCTTGTAAGGTGTTTCCTGATTGAGATGAAGGAGCTGATGACACCTGTTTCTATTTGCCTTGATATGAAATCATAAAAATATGACGCGTCATCACCATTATGATTTATTTCAAGTCATTCTGCATTCTCATATTCAGCAGTTTCTAAAACTGCATGGAACAGACTTACAATAATGGAGCTCATTATAAATGCGCATGTAAATTGTTATTCACCCACACTATACATCTGAATTGTGAGACTTCCGATACTATTTTTTTGTATGCAGATATTAACTCTGGTTTTGAGTGTTGGTAAAGGAAGTGTATACACCACAAAGGTTAACGAAATCCATATATGCGAACGAACGAGGAAACACCTAAAACCACTTATTATAAAATATACGAGTATGAGCATATATACCATTTTCACTTAAACTTGCCCCCATTATCTCATAAGTCACCATTTAGTTTAGGCCAATGAATACCAATGAGACATTTAAGTGGTGCTACCTTAAATAAATGGAAGGGCACATTATTATTTTCAAAAGTTTTTATCCTTATAGACTTCATTAAGGACCACCCTTCCGCGTTTTAGTGATTTTCATATTATGAAAATTACCGTAAATGCATCCGAAATTTACAATCTCATTTTCATATTGGAAATTAGGGGGCATACCCATGCAGTACGATACACATTAGATGCACATTAGCAAATTGCGTATATACTTGCTAAACTTGTTTTGGTGTGTATAGGAGTAAATTTATAGTTGGAAAAAATATATAATCTATAAGGATATATACCTGTATAGCAGAAAATGCTTGCTGGTATAGCTATAATGCAGATTAATCCTTAAAGGGAAAATCCCACTTGACCAAAGTTATAATTGAATTTGTACACACATACTTACTAAATATGAATGGCAGTGACAACAATAATAATTGTGGTAGTTTCCATATATTAAATAAAAATTACGACTTTTGCAAAATAGGCTACTATATAGGCTCCAGTTAGCTTTCAACAACAGACACTGTAAGTTCAAGTTGGTGACGCCCTCTATAGGGTGTGCATGTGTACTTGTTTTAAATGAGAGCTGATCCGTTTATCCAGTAGAGGGTGCTACCCACTTTCAGACAATGGCGCCTATTTGGGCTTTGCATTTTCAACCAAATCCATGCATTCAGGACATTTTATTTATTGATTGGTATAACTCATATGAAATTAGGATTTTCATGCTTTTAACTAAGTTTTCATGAACTTCTTCCTACAACCACCTTCTTCCAACGTGGAACTTTCCCTTTAAAAAGCCCTCGTAGTTGTATGCTTATAAAGTATTTTAAATGAAGGAATAAAATAATTAAAATGTATACCTCTCGTTAAAAATAATTAAAATGTATACCTCTCGTTAGCGATTCTGAGCAGTTCAATATCAAAATACTCTCAGCATTAAAATTACAAGGTTCCAATAATTTTGGACCTCGGGCCGCCACCTAGCGTCAGTTTTAATTTCATCGCTTGCAGTTGCCATCCATGGGAACTTCCATTGGTTCACTGTGGCATGGAAATGATAGGTATAGGATTTTGGTAGCAAACGTATCCTAACCCACAATTTTCCATGCCACAGAGAACCGATAGATGGATAGTTAAACTCCTGTCGAATGGAGGACTCATCAAGGGATATCAGTAAGCACTAGCATGCACTCTGGACACTGTAAGGTCTATGGAGATATCACTCCTTGTGGTGCATGATCCACCACTTCAACAGACGGGCCTTCCTCCAGATGAGGGAAACTGACTAAGGGTTTGTCGAGAAGCCAAGTAAAGTAGCCATGGACATGGCAGACCAGGAATCCGGAGTTGGGCCGGCCCAACATCGGACAAGCCCGACTGCAAATATGATGAATATAAAACTGAGGCTAGGTGGCGGGCCCAGGGACCAAAATTATTGGACTACGGAATGTGCGACAATGTTGCCTCGTTATTCGGCAAACCCTGCAAGCTTCGGCCAAATGTTGGGAAGCTTTTATCCAGAATTCTAATTATTTTATCTCATAATTATAGCTGCTTTGTAAGCCACAGTAATAATTGAGAAACTATTAAATATAGTAAAATATTGATATTTTTGCAATGATACTTAAATAAGAACAATATACCCTGTGCTTTTTAAGTGACTATTTCTTATGCTACTACAGGGTATCACTGTGCATGACGTGATTTAAATTTCTATGAATTAGTTTTTTTCGTTTTATCTTCGGGGTATTTTTTTTTTACCTAATATTTTTAAGTGCTGGACCACGTCGTTGATATGGTAAAATGTGTAAACGGCGGTCATTTATAATAACTGGCAATAAGGGGGAGAAGATAATTGCTTTGCACGTCCTAGTAGCAAAAATTAGAAACGGCCCACTCAAAATTCGTAACAAAAAACACGGAATTTACGGTTAAAAAGTTGTTTTTACAAAGTCATTTTCATGCTTTTTGAATCTTATTTCCAGACATCGACGTTAACCTTTTTGACCCGAAGCCTTAATAACCCAGTTCCATGCATTCCATTTCCCCCCATTTTATTTTTCATTTTTTTTTTTTACCCACATTCTCTTTCCCTCCTTCTTGTACCCATTAGATAATTACTCTCACTTCTGCCTTGAAAGCCGCCCTTTCTTCGTGGAAATCCGTCTGTAATTGTAGGGTTGACGATCATGCTCATTGAATAGATTTTCGCTAGGCCTAGACGAGCATTGTCAAATATATATATAAAAAAAAGATTTCCTTCAATTTCCATCGAAATCACCTCTTTGATGTGACATTTTGGATGAAACAATGCTACTCCATGTATGTTATTAGGATGGGCAACATACTGAAGAAGGTGTAATTTAAAGAATTGCTTTTGTGTTAGTTCTTAGCCGAATTTTTAAGCACAGGAAGCTTGCACGGCCATCATCCCCCTCCCTATTCTTGTCTTGTTTCATCATAATTATTGTTGACGAAAAGCACTATGCATATTGTATACAGTAGAAAAATAAATATTCATTAGAAAAAGTTCTGCCTTCCACTAATAATACTTGATCCTCCCTATATAGTTAATTTGTTCTTTACTTTTTCATAACTTTTGAAAAAGAAAGTGAAGCTTTGTTCCCCTATTTATTGGTTTCAAATTTGGAGTATTAAAGAATTTGGCAATAAAATTCTTATATTTAAAAATTATATGGTTTCCTTACAAATCATGTTCATGCATGTCTATTGTCTACCAGGGAGAGTTGAAACCAATAGATATGACTTTTATCCCATTTTTAATGAAAAAGTTGACTTTTTATGACTATTTAAAAAAATTTTATTGGCCTACATATTTTTAGCCAAGTCAAAGTGGCCGTACTAAAATTGCTAATAATTAAGGCAGCTTAGTGTCTAGAATATACAGTATAACAGCAAAGGGCTAGCACAACATGGCAATTGAAATATTATCTTGTAGGCCTATACGTTTATTCCAGGCCTGGTTTACTCTGAGAATTCAATACTAGCCTTAATTTGTACAGATCTAGCATGTTGATCCATCATGGATATTTTATTTGATCTCTTTGACAGTTGACCATTGCTAATTGCAGCTGATGGAATTTAATGAGGCTTGGAATTTTGCGTGCTCGAGTGTAGGAATAGCATGCAGAGAGGGCAACTATGAAGCATTGAAACATGTAATTAAGAATGGTAAATCGGTGGATGTTCAAGATAACCGGGGCTGGAGGCCAGTACATGAAACGGCGGACAATAATAGAGTTGAATGTCTTAAACTATTGCTTGAACGTGGTATGCATTGTCAGTTTTTTTATTTTTTGAATATGTAAACTTTACTTTTTGGTTACATGTGCTTGCCAATTTCTGCTTTTAGAGGAAAACGATGTGAATTGGAGATCTTTTGAAGGATATACTGCATTGATGTTAGCTTCGCAAAAGGCCCACGAAGAAATTGTGCGACTTTTATTGCAACATGGAGCCGATCCAAGTATTAACAATAATTATGAGGAATCGCCATTGATGTTTGCTGCTCGAGCAGAAAGTTTGGCTTGCGTTCAGATGCTCCTGGAGGCTGGTGCTAATATTGACCAGAAGAGCTACGATGGGATGACAGCCCTGCATTATGCAATTTTCAAGAACTGTGATACGGCGCCCATAATAACATGTCTTATTGACAAGGGAGCCCAAATTGATGCCAAAGATGAGTTGAGGATTACCCCATTTTTCAGAGCTGCACAATTTGGATTCTTGGATGGATTGCAAATAATTCTTGAAAGAGCCATGAAGATAGGTTTGTTATTTGTCCTTCTAAAAGATCAGCTGTAGGAATTCAACATTGAATACTGATCAATGAACATTGCTTAATTAACTAGGTTTAGTCTCTATTATTGAAATTGGTGCGAATGATCGTGCCACCCCAGTGATGATAGCAGCTCAGAATGGTGACAAAAATTGCGTAGAATTCTTGTTACAAAATGGTGCTGACTGCAACAAATTGACCACTGACGGTGTTTCAGCGTTGGATTTAGCTATTCACGGCACAGATTTAAAGTATGTTGAAACATTGAATCCTAGCTTGCAATGATTTGTTTAATAATACAGTGAGGGTAAAGTTGATTTTCAAACTTGTGTATGGAATTCCCATTTCAGGTGTGTAGACATGATTCTAGAAAAAATGGATGGAAGTAGCTTGAAACGGTGCTCTTTAAAGTATCATAAAAGTTTAGGCACTTGTGATACAGTTATCAATAGTCCACTTCATTTGGCTATTAAGTCCAAGAAGTAAATATAAGCAAGGACAGTAAGTCCGGTTACAATGCTATGAACATTAAAATGTAATTTTGAAAAGGGATCAAATAAATTATTTTGACTCGATCTGATTAACTGTTGTGTTATCAGCATCGTAAAAACCATGCTAAAGGCAGCCGACCAAGGTATTTGAACCTGTCGCCCTATTGCGAGGCGGGAGCATTAAACACTCAACCGTATAGGTTCTGTAATTGTGTAGCATTGTAATAGGACTTGGCCATCTCAGTATATGTTTTTCAACTATAAGAAGTAAAACTTTTGCACTTGCATAGTGGATAAATCATCATGCCTGTATGTTTTTGTTTTTTAGGCACGATATTCTTAAGCAACTTTTAAAATCAGATCTTGACCCAAATGACTTGATTGGAAATACAGCAGATTATGGTTCACTTTTGGATAATGATGAGTTCTTCGTTGCAAACGAAATTCGCTTTACTCACTTTTGTCAATTTGTACCTCGCTACATTTCACCATTGGGTGTTGCGGCATGTTGCTCAGATATGGAAGACATAATTACTTTATTAGAAGTTGGTGCTGAAATAAATCCAACATATCATCGTGTTATCTGTCCTCTGTTAATTGCAATCATTAAAGGACACGTTAATATTGTTGAACATTTATTGGTCCATGGAGCCGATCCAAATTGCTCTGGAACAGTTGCGGATAGAATTTATCCACGTTTGCTATTTGTTACTTCCATTAATCCATCGATTTTGCGACTACTATTGAAATTTGGTCTGGATGTACGCCAGTGCTTCAGCAACCTTTGCGTTACACAGTTAGGTTGGCCTAATGGCGCTGAAATAGCCTTGCATCAACCATTGATTATACACCAACCATGTTGTGTTTGGGAGATAATTGAAGAATACTTAAGTTCCAGTCTTGCAGATGTTTATAAAAAAAAGATTCATTGTTATGCACAAACCCTGCCTAGTAATCAAGAAAGGGAACGTTTGAAATCGATTTTCAAAAGTACCGGTAAGTGAATATAATATACGGTGTGTCCCTAAAGTATGAAATCATGGAAGTTCGTAGAATGTATTGAAAATGATCATAGCCCACAGATTCCGTCGATGCTGCCATTTCATTTAATTACACTCTGTTGATGATGGTAGGATTATTTTGAGGACAAGCGTGCCTTAATACTGTGCGTATGCCAGGTGCTGCGGATATAAATATTCCTATGATAAACCATTATTTTTAAGTGCCCCTAAAAGATAAAATTCAAGTGGTGCCAGGCCTGGACTTCTCGGGGGAGGGGGTACTTAACACTTCCTCGGCGATCTATCCAGTGCCCTGGAAACTGGTGATCAATGTATTCTCACACAACAGTGGCATAATGTGCCCTATTCCCTATGATTCAGGACTTTTGGGATACCATGTATTATTGATTAACAACATAATTTTGCAATAATTTTCTCAGAAATGCACTTAATTTTATTTCAGATAATCCTAAACCTTTGGTTCATTTATCTCGCTTAAAAGTTCGGGAATGTGTCATGTATAATGGTTCTGGCATTTTTCCACTTACCAAACGTCTGGAACACTTACCTCACCTGCCCTGCTTGCTGGCTAAATATTTAGTTTTTGAATTATAAAAATGTTTAAGTCTAGAGTTTGATCGCATTATGAGATTTTTCAGTTAAAAGTGCCTTCTAAGTAAAGTTTTATTCCAAAAAGGGGCTCATTGTAAGTTCCAATTGCATTTGGTTTGCTAGGATGTGCACATATGCAATGATCGAACAAAAGTTTGGGAGGAGAATGCTACTTGTTTAATTTTATTTACTCTTTTAGGAGGCTCTGCATCTCAAGCATCACTCTTTATATCTCATATTTGATTTCATACCTTGATCATTCCTTTTCATGTTAAGTTGTGTTACATTTGAAATATTTTTGCTTGTAGGCTAATATTCTCATTTTGATAGAAATAAATGAGTAGTAAACAGAACTGCAGCTCACATTTGAAATTTTTACATTGTATCGAGGAGGGTAGTCTTAGTATACGCTCATATGAAATATGCTTACCGGTATTAAATATAGGCCTACCAACTTCCTGTAATTGTAGTTGCATGTGATTGCTGTTAGGAATTTAAATGTTCAACTGCAACCTACATAAATACTTTGAATAGCCTAACAGTAGACAATCTTTTAATTTAACACCACATTTTAATATTAACTAATCATTTTGTTTTTGTTTTTTTAAGATTTAAGAAAGCCTTTAAGAAGTTACCTCTGAAAATGGCCAAGAAATTAAGACCTGTGAAATTTGACAACGTAAAGCTATCCAAGGCACTTTCTTGGTTATTAAGGCATGGAGCTCATCAAGAAGGATTCTCGTTTGACGATGGTATTTTGGGTTTTTCTTTGATGAAAATTGTTGATATTGTCCTGCATTAAGTGAATTTTTTTTTGGAAAAACTTTATAGGAGGATTTCTTTATGTTGACGATATTTTAAAACACCCCACTTTCCAAAGTTACAGTCTCAGTGATGTTGAGGCAGTGGTGAAAAGTGATGCAAAAGGTCGCTACACCTTGCAAATGTGCCCAAAAAAGCAAATACTACAAATTCGAGCAAATCAAGGACATTCCTTGGAAGTGAGTATAATATCCATTCTAATGTACAAAACTTAAATGTATTTCCATGGTAAATAAATGGTAACTTCTGAAGGTTGAGAACTTAGAACTGACGCCGATTGAGGATGCTACACTGGCACCAGTAGTTGTTCATGGAACTTATATGCATAATTGGGAAATAATTAAAAAAGAGGTATTAAGGGCAACTCAAACTTTGGATTTATCTTTAAGAAATGCGTAGTCATAATTTTTTTCCAATTTAGGGGCTAAGCAGAATGAAGCGCAATCACATCCACTTTTCAGCATTTCCACCAAATTCAAGCAAAGTTATTAGTGGTAATGGTTCACAAACCACTTTCCGGAACATTACCACCACCTGATATCGAACTAAGTTATGTTTCCCATTTTTAGGAATCAGGCAAAGCTGTGATGTGTTTATCTATATAAATATAACCGAAGCATTGAGAGGTATGGGATATTTACTTAACCTTACTATTACAAATTAGCTGTGAAAAATTAATAAAAATTGCTTTTTCACTTGTTTTAGATGGAATACCATTTTTTCGATCCGCCAATAATGTAATCCTTAGTCCGGGAAACGAACATGGAATTATTCTACCCAAATACTTTGAAAAAGTTGAACACAAGGCTTGCAATTGAATGTCTCAAACAAGGATGGTAAGTTATAAAATATATCTATTCAGCTTCTTGGGATACAGTGCACGTTTTAGGATTGTCCAAAGAGAAATCCTGTTTATAAATACATTCCCTAAGATATCCTCGGTTCTCATAATCACAATTTTTGCTGCATGAGTAAATAAGAAGTGTGCCCCAGTCAATACTCTTTTCTACATCATCAAGCTTCAGATAATTCAATAATTGTGGTAGAATCTAGGAATTGAATGATTTAAAAGGGATTTAGAGATAATAAGTGGAATTAGATTAGATGTTTTTAATCAGCGGATGGATTTGTTTCGGGCTAAGTAGATTACCTGAAATTCAAATTGTCGGTTCGCACCGCAATTGCAGGGCGGTATGCTGTCGCTTGTTGGCATATTTTCCTTCGAGACCCACAGGGGAGTGCCACCTCTTTGATACCTTAATATCTGGTGTGAAAAATATAAAATTAAATTTTTTGAAGTAAACCTTATGCACAGAAATTTAAATAAGTACATTAGTACAAGTAGGTTTGCAGTGTACCGCAAAGGGCTCCGTTTGGCAACAGTCACCAGTGCCCAAAAGATGTATTAAGAGACCTCCCTCCCCCGATTCGTAATGTTAGGATTGAACAAACACCCCCCCCTCCCCCCCCCCCAGCCTTTCCCTCTCAAACTTTGCATGTAAGTAACAGTAAAAAATATTAAAAAAATACCAAAATTTGGGTATTGAGCATTCTGCTCACTAGCCAAATTTAAGTAATGTTTGAAAATTTTATAAAATTCTTGAATTTTTCATACTTGGTCGGGATCATGTTGAATTCGTTCCTGAAACTTTTTGAAATCCTTGTCCACCTTTGATACTGCCATGTCCTCCAAGTCCTGCTCATCCTGCGCCGTTGCAAGTTCAGTCGAAAGTGATTTCTTTTCTTTTTCGAGTTTCTTCGTGTATTCCATGTATTCTTTCATTCTTTCATCTTCTGTCTTGTCTTCTGTTTTCCCTTTATCCATCGGCATACCACATACTTCTGTTTCGGTTACAATTTCGTATTCTGGTAATACGTATTTCAGCTGCTTGCTTGTTTCTGTACTGCTCTTTGAACTAGAACTCTCTAAAAACAAACAAAATTTATCAATCTTATAAATGCTAGCCTACACAAAACTCCTACATATTACACACCCCAAACAATTACCATATTTGTACAATACCTTTACACATTTCCTTATGCCCCAATTTCCAATCAATCCTCTGGTGTTCTATGGAGCAATAATTCGTTTGGCAACGAGCACACCGTTTAGGACCCCAACAACCACATACATAGCACATGTTGCGATAATCACTAGCTATTGGCCCACTTTCGTTCTCAATTTCGGCAGAAGGTTCATAACTGTAAAAACTATTTCTACGGGCGAGTTGACATCTAAACACTGCGAAGTTTTCCGCACAGTTAGCCTTACAACAGTCAGTGTTTTTGCATAGAAACACAAACATGGTCCTGTGGAAGCAGTTCTCGATGGCATCCACTGGAGCATATATTTGCAGTAGAAGTACCATTGGCCGACTGCAAATGGCACATTGTAATTCGGATGGGGATGGCAGGTCCCTTAAATTCAACCATGCTGGCTTACCACCAATTTTACTAGGGAAATATTTACTCTGGAGTTTCCATGCTTCAACTGTTTCAACAAATCCCAATTCAATACTTTGATCTTCTTCCATGTTTCACAAATACGTTTTCAGTTCCTCAAGCAAATGATAGATGGTGCTATGGACTAGCACGTGTATTTAGGCCTAATACAAACGCGGTCTTTTTAAATTTGTCTACATTTTATAAATTCTCCATGTTTTGCATCTGAAAGATTAACTAGTTGAATTTCATGCTGTGAATAATTATCAGTAATCAAAATCACAATGTATTAACAACATAGGATAATTATACATATTAAGTATTCATGATCTCATAATTTATCCAGCAATAAAAGTAATCTACGGTAGTTTCAAAAATGAAGTTAACGCTATATATATCCTGAATGTCGAAATTATATTTCTGGGACATAAATAATTTAAAGAAATTCTTGAAGGTGTTATTGGCTTGGTATCTATATCAACTTGCCATTTATTTAGTCTTTAGCTAATTAAGAGATTGAATTGTTATAGTTGGCACATACATTAATTGTATTGGTTGTACTCCCCCCCCCCCATCCCCCATCCCAAAAAAAAAACTATTTGATTCTAAGATTCTTTCACTAATATTTATCTACTATATAATTCATTATCTTTCTAAAATTATTCTATGCCTCCTGGATTTTCCACTTTTTCAATCTATCAGCGCCTTATGTATGAGGAAATAGTTTCTAAAATTATTCCCTCATTTTGTAATTGTATTAAGGATTTTTTTTAAATTTCTTTTCTTTATTATATTTCGATTAAAATATTGAAAAGTTTGCTTCTATGAAAATAAAAGTAGTAGACTAATTTAAAAAAAAGTCTTTGAGAACTATCGCTGAAGCTTTACAAATGCAGTGCATGTCTATATTTAGACAGAACATTCCCATTCATTTGTTTGAAAATGTAAGAATAGGTTAATTGCATTGTCAAAGCAAGAAATGAAACTAGAACACTAATTAGGCTTTTATATATACCTATGAGGCAAATCCTATAAGCTATATATAGGGAGTTAGATAAATTGAAATGCCTGTATTAAATTTTAAAATATTAATTTATACCACAATTGGATCCGAAGTGGAATAACTATCTATTTGAACAAGATTTCCAATTCATTATAATGTTTGATTGCCGGTTATATAGTGTTTAATTTGACGTCAATAACACCAAAAGATTAATTTGTACTGTGACCTATTTAACAAATCTTTATACTGTTTATAATATATAAACAGTACATTAACTAGGTTTAATTAGCATTTCCCAAGGTATGATTCAACTTCAAATCCATACACAATATATTTTGATTAATTTTTGTACAGAGACAAGCTGTATCTTGCAATTAACGGTTAAATCATCCGTTTATTTCTAACTGTGCCATTCTGCACCTACTCACAATTCCTAGTACCAACTCAGGTGTATAGTTTTTTTTTTTTTTTTTCTAAGCTTTCATGGTTCATTGTGCATTTTTAGATTTCTTAAAAATGTTTTTTGCCATTGGCAGTTTTGTCACGGCCTGGGAATCATGTTTTCTGCATGCTCACCTTACCTTACCTCCAGTACCTTTTTCATCTTTTACCTTTTCCTACCTCAGATGACCGTCGCCTGACGCACCTTAAGTGCATGCTTCAATCGAAGCCAGCGGTCAAGTAAAGTCAAATGGTTATTTAACAACTTGAATTTAAACAATGATACGATGCGATGAGCTGACCAAACAAATTCTGATACTCGTAACCACGTGTGGCCTTTTGAAATGCATCTCTTATACTTGCAAATACAGAGTACACTAATTTGCATTTCATTACTGAGGATAACGTTAGGAATTGGTAAGTTGCTTGTGCATCTTTGTTGCTGTAGTTTTGATTCAATTTCGATATATATGCCATTTATAAAGACTTGGATTTATATTTCTGATTTTTGACAAGCGTTGACTTTTGTATACAAGGGGGTATACATGTGTGTAGTGTGTAATAATATTGAAAAATAGTTATAGGCGTTTTCTGTTTCAGTTATATGGAGAATATTTTGTTTAAATTGGGAAACAGGGCGTCAATTTTTGATTTCGTGTCCAGTTCAGAAATTATTTTCAACAAGTGTCACCCAACTATGGGGCTGTAGTTCTGCACATGAATTATTCATGAAATTGTCAAAAGAAAGCGAACCTTTGAAGAACATAAAATGATTCTTCACAAATACAGTTAAGATGTGTCAAATGAATTTTTAATATTGCATTGAATATTTATTTAAGTTTTGATATATTAATTGCTTACAGCCAAAATTTTCATTATAGCTAGGTATTTAAAAGTGATAACAATAATTTATTTTGTTAAACAGACTTGTCGTAATGACAAGACTTCCATGAATAGAATGCACTGCCTTTTGTTATTAAATATACTTTCTACAGTTTGGCATTAAACAATACGAAAATTATACAGTCATTGTTTGCAAATTGAATGTCTTTTGTAAACCAATGAAATGTAGGCCTATAGGAGACCTACAATATACCTGTATATTTGACTATGGCAAGAAGGATCGAGGGCTTTGAAAAAATTCAAATGAAGGATGTTTTTCAGTATTCACACTACCTGCAATTTTTTTTGCTTAAACTATATCTTATTTTCTAAATTTCTAGCAAAATATAACTTTTGTCCAGAAAAACTTATTACTAGTACGTATTTATATAATTTAATTAAAGTGATATCAATTAATGATAGCAAAAGCAACTAGGCCTCCTACGTAAAATTGCAAATAACATTTATAAAACCTAATATGTCAAACATACATATACTTATTGCTTTACTCAGTATTTTGCTCCATTAATAATTTTCTTACCAATTTTTAATTAATGTGAAATTAGACCAAAATTTCAATTCTTGAAACCCTGCTACACAGCGACCATTGAGTGCACTGACCATTTAATCACTAAAATATAAAAATGGAATATTGGACAGGCACTATTTCGGCAGTGGGTACACAAGGAATGATATTCAAAATTAAAATGTTTTTGGAGGTAAGCTGGAGGGAAAGGAAAGGGGTATCACTTTAGATATTTTATGACATTATAAGAAGTAGCCTATTAATGGGGTGGCAATAATTGTCTTTTTCTTTATTTTTTAGTGAAAAGTCTCTCAAATGCATCCATCTGCTTCACTAACCCCATTTTTATTTGTAATACCTACTATGGTTCCTGCAATATTCTGCCATGTAAAGTATGCCAATTGAGAATTTTTAAAAAATTACATAATTAACTTTCTTCACATTTGTCCCTATTTCCATGTATAAATATATGCATCGTGACGAATATACTTTAGTAAAATCGTCGTACATAATTGGCTGTGTCAGATACGCAATTTTATTGATTCAATTTGTAATATTTTAATGTTATATTGCAAGGTATTTGTTGATAAATTGGCATCCATGATATACAGTGATGACCATAAGCTATAAAGCAAAAGTCTTAGAGAGACGACCTTTGAGTGCTGTGGACATTTTTTACAAACAAAAGTTAATTTTATTTCCTGCTCAATTTTTGATGTACTGAATGGCTCTGTAGCTATGTTAATTGGTTTTTAGTTTTTGCTTACAGTAATTTAATTCATACTTTAGTACCTAGTAATGTTTTAAATAAACTTGTATTTTTTCTCTTTTTATGCAGGAATGTTAATATGATTCGTAACGAAGCATCATCAAACCTAACCAACATTCAACATGGTGGCCATCCGCACAATTCTCTATATTTACCCAATGCGTTTGCCATTGTTGGTCTTATTCCTCCTAATCATAATCTTGTCCATTGTGTTGACAATCATCTCATTAAATGAGCACATGGAATCGTCACGCCTGTGGCAGATGTTAACCGACAAATCAGACTTGACCAGACTCCCCAATTCGATAAGAAATATAGAAAACACGCCAAGAAATTACTCAATGGATTCCACCTACAGTGCGACGCAGAATGGAAAACAGAAAAAAATTTCTCGAATGTTAAAAATGAAACAATTCAAATCTAAGATGTCCCAGTGGAGATTGGCTCTGTTGAAGCAAAAGAATAACACGGACGAACAAGGTTGGAAAGTCCTGCCTGGAGACGTCGTGATACACGATGGCGAGTTTGACAATCCACACAAATTTGCGTATCTCACCAACGCCATCGAGTCTTGCAAAAATTTCTTTGACGATTCTGACACCGAGAAGAATGTGAAGATCTTAATATTTGTCGAATCCGACGTGAAAAATGGGGACAGGAGGCAGATCATTCGAGAGACGTGGGCCTTGCCCATGCTCCAAAAAGCTCTGAATTTCAAGGTGGTCTTCATGTTAGGGGCAGCAAGAGCCTCGATTACTCAGGACATTGTAAACGAAGAGTTCTACGCATATGGAGACATCGTGCAAGAGAATTTCACAGAAAGCTTCAAGAACCTTGCGCTGAAATCAGTCATGGGACTAAAATGGACTCAAACGTATTGCCCAGAAGCGGACTTCATAGTGAAAACGGACGATGACATCATCATCCACGTACCTAATTTAATGCAAGTTCTCTTGAAAATGCGCTACAAAAAGCACGTGTTGTTATGCCACAAGAATCGATCAAGGCTGATCATAAGAAAGGGCAGTTCTTTTTTAAAATATCAAGTGTCTCAGCAAGAATTGCCTGGAAATTATTTTCCTAGTTATTGCGCAGGTTTCTTTTACGTTGTGTCTCGGAACACTGCCCAGAAGCTTTATGCCGCTTCCACTCAGACGCCGTATTTCTTCATAGAAGATGTTTACATCACGGGGTTTTGCCGGCACAAGGCAGGTATTACTCTGACGGATCATCCCCATATTGCCCTTCGACCACAAGTGACTCCTGCCCAAGCGTCCTGTCATTTTGCCGAAGGAAGAATCACCAGCCAGGAACTTTACCAGGACGAGATGAAACGCATCTGGCAGGCCATGAATACCAGAGGATTTTTTTGTCCCATACCCATTAGCAAAAATAAAACTACTAACACTAGGTGACATACAAATAATATACCCCAAATTTCAAAGGAAGTCATTCATGAAACAAGTGTTTTATAAATTATTTTATCTTTATAATCAAAATTAAAGGTGTTTCCTTGCTGCTAATATGTATGTTGTCATTGGATCACTAATTAAGCTAACAACAGCAAGTAATTGTCACACTATGGCTTATTTTATAATGATAACTTTCCATGCAAATACTTGTATTATATGTACCATCATATAAGTATGGCCATCTAAGATCTACTATAAGCAGTTTATTCTTTAGTTCTTAAAAGGCATCAATTTATCCTTTAAACGGCTGAAATATCCTTTTTGTTCATATCTTATAGTGCTTATATTGTCCATAGAAATGACCTCACGACACAGTGCAGCTGGCAAACCAGTGGCAGAGGACATGCCATATCGTTTATAATGTTTAGCATAGTAATCGTTGGAAATCCTGTGCAAACTCTGGTACATTCTTTCACATTTCTCTTCATGGACGATTGTACTTGTTTCACCCAGCTGAAAACTGGCAGCAACTTTATTTCTTATAAACTGTCCAAGGTCGACTCCGGTCTTCGTTGAATCGATGGGCCAACTTTGTAAAAGACGAACGAATTTCTTGTAATGATGAACAGACGCCATCTTCTTTATTACCATTGAGGTATGATTGCATGCTTGCAAAGCAATTCTTCAGCAGTTAACTGTGTTCACATGAAATTCTTTTTCAAAATTCACGTTAAAACACATTTCGATGGGTAATTTGCTAAAATTACAGTGATCATAAAATATGTTCAATGTTGTGTTGAAAGGTTTCTTTTGATTTATCTGCCTCTTTACATTATGGCGGAATTTGCCTACATGGCCACTAAGTGTAGTTGTTGCTGAGTAAAAATGAAATATCCCTTGATCGTATTAATTTGATATTGCGCATTTCGTTTCCTGAAGCTTGAAATGAAATGTTGCAATAAATGATGTCCGTTTTTGAACGCTTTGAAAATTTTAACAGATACCCTTCCATTTAAAAATAAAACCAAAGTTATCTTTTAACATTTTATATTTGACAGTGGGCTGTCAACTGTTTATCTCGCGTATTCTCGCGTTCAAGGAGAGTTTTTAGAGAGATGAGAGAAAATTACAAAATGGCTGAGCTGAAAATCGAAGCTCCGTTGGCTAAATTTGAAACTGAAGAATGGGTGGATTTTCACGATTTTCAGAGTTCAGAAGATGTGGAAAATTCAAATAAGGACATTAAGAAACCCAAAGAACTCGTCGATAATGCTTTCGTGGACAATTTTGCGGAGACTTTCTCGGGTTCGTTGGAAGATTTAGTCAACACATTCGACGATAAAATTACCAAATGTTTTTTCAATTATGATGAGAAAGTGGAAAAATTTGCCCCAGTACAAGTACGCACGCAAGAAGAAATAATGAACGAATGCCAGTAAGTAATATTTCAGTGTTATATATTGGCCTGTATTATTTGTAAATATTTGGTAATACACCGGTAAGTACGGTATTATACCCAATCTGTATCGAGGAAAGACATGGCTACAAATCAATGAAAACAAGGACTTGTTCATCACTTATCAAATTGATTTTTTTTTTCTTTTTCGTTGTGAATTTGTCACTTGCATGTATAATTTCAAGTGTATATTCACTGTTGAATACCGAAATCCTCATTAGTCCAAGGTTAAACGCAAATGAAATTTGAAGTAGGCCTACATCTACAGGGTAGGCCTACCGTACAGTACCGTATCTCTCACAGGTGCTTTCCCTGTTAGTATTTATTTCTAATTAACAAGCAATTTGTGGTTGGGGGGGGGGGGGCGCATCCTGCAGTTTGGCCATATATATGCCACCAAACAATATTCTGATAAACTAAAGTATATGGTGCCGCGAACCGAAAAAATTTGGGAACCCCGTGTGGATCTCTCAGAAATCTTAAGGTCACACAGGTTAAACGGTTAGATTTTCTCTTCTGAAATTATTTCTCTATGACGTGCTCTATGAGAACTTTCAAATAATATTCCGGTGCCACACATTGGTTAATTTGTGTGGGGAATAGCTTTTTTTCCTTATTTATTTCGGTTGAGCACTGTGAACGTGATTTCTTCAAAATGAAAACTTTGCTGCAATTATTATTGGCACAGAAATTAATATCTAATAAGTGTGTACTGTTTAAAAATAATTTGTTTCAAAGTGAGACTGTCCCTTTAACTATGCCTGTGGCTGATTATGATTTCTATATGCCAGTACTTCTAAGTGCATAGAGATATTAGGCTTATCGTGTGCATGGTCCTCAATGTATTCCTCAGTGATCTCATTTTCCTAGGGCTTCTCCCCTTTGCATGTAGGCCTACAATAATTCCTTGGCGTTTGCCCATTAGTAATGCAGACAATTTGCCGCCAATCCCAACGGGATGTTTTTAAATGCATGTACGTGTTTTTATGTTGTGCATGCATCCCTAATTACTAAATAAATTATAAGGCTGGCTCCGTCTTTTTTAATTTCGCTTTCATATCCATTTGGATGCGTGTTTTTAAAATGAAAAAAACAGCAGACAAATCCTATAATTCTGGCATTTCATGACTCATGCCCTAGTTGATATTTTTTATCTGAAAATTTCTCTGAAAATTGAGTAGGCTACGATATAAGCCTACATGGAACACTGTTAGAAACTGGATTGTCGCTTCGAATACCCGTACCCTACTTAATCAGATCATGTCTTTTTCTAATGGACAGATCAGTCCTGGTTGAAATAGTATTTAATGCAGGAAAGCAGGCCTCTGGGATCTGTTAACTAGGTTAAATTGCTTTTATGGAGATGGCATGGTCTTACTGAGATTTTGGTGGGAGCCAATAGTTGGAAAGATTGATTTTTTTTCTTTGTTAAATGTCTACCATACTAGGTCTATATTCATTCTTTTGCTGTCAAATTCAATACAGGTACCCAGTATGACAGTTGTAAATGGAAATCAGAAACAAATGAGTTTGACACTTAGGTTTTAATACAATGGACATATTCCACCACTTTGAAATACACTGTTTAGGCCTCGTCATCCTTTGGATTGAGTGATGGAGAAATGCTGCCTTTACGTTGTTGAGTATTTTTGATATTATACAAATATTCTTATTGTCTAGTGATGCAGCAAAATTACCAAGCTGTTCTATTTATTATTATTGGGTTTGGATACTTTATTAATTTTGGGTCATATCTCGTGTAGCCTATAAAGTCATGTACAATTTATGTGTTGGCCAACTGGCTGCCACTTTTGCCTGCAATCTTGAATTATCGATTTTTCTGTGAGCACTTAAGAAATACAGGTATGCGATTTATCAAGAGGAAAAATATTTTCTTCTGTAAATTAATTATTAACTCAGAAGTGCGTTTTCCCCAGTGGAATTTTATAAATGAAGCAAATTGGATAAAGACGTTATGCAACAAATGTGCTCTCTGTGCAGACATTGGCTAATTTATTGATTGAAATCACGTTTTTCGTCAAAACAGCTTATGAATTTAGTCCTAAACAAAAAATAAGCCGTTCAGATCACATTTGAAAAAATGACGTAATCTTGGTGTAGGCTTGTAGGCTTAACTAGTGGCTTGCAGGCTTTATTTACATTTTTTAAACTAGATCCATCGATTGAGTCAAACAAACTGCACTGCCGCACTATTATTCAAATATCCTCTGGCTGTTAGCCAAATGGCACAGCATACAGGCCACATTTACGCCAAAATAAATGTTGTCTAAAATTTCTTGAAGGCCTATATAAATTTATAACTCATCAAACATCCTGCATGTCTTGGAAGCTTGGTGATTCATAGGCAATTACTCGTATTTTTTATGTAACTGGCTTGATTGGGCCTGTCAGCCATTAAGGCTGTTAGGGCTCATTCATAAATTTGAGATAAAATGTCAGGTTTTCTTTACCTTCTCTTTATATTATGTAATTTGGTGAAAAACATTTTTAAATATTATAACCTTGTATGGAGACATTTCAACATAATTGCTGATCTGATCTGATCATTTTGTTATTTAAATATTATATCATTATATTATCAGCTATGGTCCTATAGAAACTTTTTATAAATATCATGTGATAATTTAATGAGTTTATTCATAAATCCCCCACCATGTAAACCCTCTCGTAGTTTATGGATGCTCTCCATAGTGCTCTAAGCCATCGATATGAATGTCAATCTTGGTTTGGTCGTTTGGTCAGTTTTTATTGTAAGGTGAATGATAACTGAATCATTAAATTAATATGAAATGGAATTTTCTGCAGGGGTGCTGCAGAGGAAAATTACAGTATTATATTGGCTTTGCATAAAGGAAAATTCCAATTGCAGTTTAAACAGTGGGTCTTGTTGATGTAACTCTCTGGGAAATCCAATAATTGAGGATAACTAATTGTCCAGAATAGAAAAAGCATTTGAAATCATTACATGGTATGCTTGTATATGAGATGCATTGCAGCTATATGGACTTGTACAATTATGTAGGCCTATCATAAATTTGTTCATGTCCTGTTGTTTCATAGCATTATCCCTGGATGTCTAGCAAAGAAGCTAGATCAATACCCATATTATAATAGTTCATAGAAGATGTTGCCAGCTTGACTGGGGCACAGAGCTTGCTGTTATTTTATTCAGCGACCATATTGTAGGCCTATAGTTTAGATTTTATTTTCATTTGAACATCTAATAGGAGCATCAATGTAATTTGTTAGAATTTCAGGAATATAAACGACATGTAATAGGCCCTACGTATTGTTATGAAACATGCCTGTACCCCAGGAAGTACACTACAGTCATACATTTTATTGTTTGTTTACCTAGAAAAGTCGAGACATTTTTCTAAAAGAGGTCTCATGATACGATGACTGATCAATCGATTGACATGTATCAGTCAGTCTTTTAGGGCGAATTCAAATTCTTTCTGTTTGAATGCTGGGAGGAACTTGATAAATCATGTTGAATTCTGGCAATGGCCCACTTCATATTACATTATTAATTAAGAATTGAACAATATAGTAGAATTTTGAAATCGCTAGATTTTTACACTGAGTGTAGTGTTCATCGAATTCCAAAATAAAGAAATAATGTATAAAAAATTTCCTTCATACTTCCTTGCCTAAATATTTATTTACACGTATTTACTTTTCACCTGTGAGTCAAAAATGGAAAAATCATCACCATTAAATAAATATAAAAGGCCTTTTATTTATTTCTTTATGCCAAATATAATAAGTTGCCTTTATATTCCTACTTTTTCATTATTGCAGTGCCCAAAAATGCAAACAACTTTCATTTGTTAATTAAAATTGGGTGTACACTAAAATGAAAAGTGCACTCGCCATTATCGTGCAGTAGAAACGCCTAGAACAATGTAAATTAACTATGATGCTTTCAATTAGTTGGTGCCAAACTTGGTGGACTGGGTTTCAGGCTTAAGTGTAGATACCATTTGCACTGCTGGTTAATTGCAAGTCATTAATTACTTGGGTCCCGAGTGGTTTGATAATTAATTTGAGATGGAAGGTGAATGTTAGAATTTACAATAGAGCATCAGTATATTGCTTTAATACAATTATTCAATTGGTTCTCAACTTATCAAGTTCATCATTTAAAGGTGAAGAAGAAAAATTTGAATAAGAATCTTAACTAGCATATTGTTACGAGCCAATCACACTGTGAAAATATTTGGGTGGATCATATTTGTTGGCATTGTTACCCAATTTGCTGAGCTTCGTCATCTATTGTTGATGCTACTTTTTTGGCGATATTGAAAGGGAACTCCCAACGCACTGACGTTTTATTATAGCCATGAAAATTGCCTACTAACACATGAGCCTCCACAAATGCAAAGCTATTCTGAATGAAGTACCTTGAGGACCTAGACCTAATTTTTTATGTTCTACCCTGGCCTACTGTGTAACATTTCAATTAGAAATCAGTACTTTGTCATAAAGTGTGTTCATTATTTCACAAGAAACCATACATGGATCCATGCCAAGTTTAGAAAAAAAATATACAATGTATATGCATTTTCCTTTACGATATAATATTTTTTTTTTATTTTTCAGAATGTGGTGGACCATTACAGGAAATTTTGGCAACATTTTACCTATTGATTGGTCCAAATCGTATGCCAGAAAGCTTCACATGCCAGCTTTAAATTTAAATGAAAAGCGGGTGAGATTGAAATCTTAGCCTCTTGAGGAGTTTATGGATTTTTAATGTCATTAAAATGTCACATCTATGATTTTTAGGATCAGCCAGAAACCACTGAGGAAAATGATTCATGTGACGAGGATGAAGATTTGGCTAGGGACATTGACCTACATTCTCTAATCATTTCAAGTTTGCAACAGGAGCCCATGTTCACTGCCGAAGATGTCCTAGAGGAAATAGACGAAATTATGCAAGTAAGGAATTATGAATTTATTACACCATTGGGGAATGTGTAATTGGTTTGATTGCTTTAATAACATTTCCTTACAAGGAATCGCCTCGAGAATTGGATGAGTCCCCAGATGATGATCCGGCAGCGAATAAGCCTCCACACACTTTAGAATTGAAGGGCAAAGCAGCTGTTAACGCTCCCCTGTACGGAGAAAGTGCGTAGGCTATTATTAGGTTTAATTGTTCCCAATTGATGCATACAGATTTTCATTAATGACAAGGTTTGGATGGTTTTTTTTATAGAATTAAGATCGCTAACATTGTCACAAATGAACGAATTGTATATCGAACTCGAAGTCATGATCAAGGAGCTGTCTGAAACGCTCATCCAGGAATTGGCCCTGCGGGACGAGTTGGAGTACGAAAAGGAGCTGAAAAATACGTTCATTTCTCTTCTATTGAGCGTTCAAAACAAGCGAAGGCAGTACAGTATGGACAAGAAGAAAAAGGCCAAACTGACAGGTCCAAATGGCATCGACCCAAAGGTATGTTTAAAATATTTTCTAAACCTATCTTATTCACTTTAAAGAACAGGATATACTCTTGTATGTCTATATGCTTCCGTCATTGGATATACTGTATCTCATAGCTGGCTTTGTGCTTTTAAAAAAATTATAGTATTTGACAACAGTTATTCCATACCACATGGGCGTAGGACCCCCTAGCGTCCAAACCCTGCAAATCCTCATAAAGAGTGAGTGGCATTGCTTGGTATTTTTATTATTTATTTTTTTCCGTAGTGTTCAATGAATTCATGTGCTATTTCTATGTATCAGTTTTACAAGCTATCAACGAAGATAGTCCGACGGTTCCTACGTTATTGACAGATTACATACTTAAAGGTGGGCGCTATTCTTTCAAAACTGAATCCTATCTTTGAAGATTTTATTTAATAAATTTATGTTTAATATTCTAGTGATCTGTCCTACGTGAGAGTAGTCACTTATAATTCACAATTGTGGGAGGGACCATTGCAGATAAGTGTAGCTGGATAAAATCTTGCATTCTGGTCCTCTTCTTCCATTCTTGTTTCCAAGCCAATTTTTTCACACTCTCCCCACATGCCCTTACTTCATACCTAAACCTATTTGTATTTTGTCCATTTTGTGTTTTTCGTCAAACTGTGGCACCTTGAAAAGAAATTTTCTAAGCAAATTTGTCTCCATCCTACGAGCCAATTGATCATTAGACTGTCTTTATTGACTGTTTTTTCGTGTATGTGCAATTTACTTGCTTGTTTTTGTCAATATTTTTTGGGGCTCGAAACACTTCTTTAATCACAAGTCTGTCTCAGGTGCCATATATTTAATTATTTTCGTCGAGGGAAGCGGGTGTCCAAGTGGTTACAGGTAGCTTTGTATTATGTAAAATGCAACAGTCTTATCCAGTGTTCATTAAGGTCACAACCAAGCCCACAATTCGTGCTCATTTTAAATGTGATGTCTCTCATGTTCTGAGATATTACTATATAGTATTGCTCTTTTATTTGAAGTTTTAGTGATATGCTTTACAACTAGCTATAATCTGGCATTTCATTCTGCTATGTGTAAATAATCAACATTACAGATAATCCCTGCACTGGCATTGCCATTTTTTTGCGTGCATCTGATTCTGTATATGCTCTTCTTTTCATGCCATTTTAATATTTTTTCTCTATTTTTAAGTTTGCTTATGTTACCAAAGATTTTATTGAAGGTGGCATTTACGTTAATTCCTTGTACTCAGGATTCCTTGAATGCATACTTTGTTACCATTTTCGTATTTATTAACTAACAACATTGTTATTTTCTTAATGAAATTCTCAAAAGCAATGCAGTGCCAGATATATAGTAACGGCACAATTCGTAAAGCCTGTTTTCCTTCCCTTAGAGTTTTATTTTTTGCGGAGTGAAACACTTTGCCAACTTGTGTTATATGATCTGGATTCATAGGCATTCGTTACTTTTTCGTAACAAACAATGATTAAACACTAAAAAGTGTAAACCGTTGTGTAGAAAAGTTAGGTGTACACTCCTCTGGCAGGCTATAAGTGCACTGCACTTGTAATTTTTTTTTCCTCATTCACTTTTATAGCATGCCTGTACACGTGACAGCTCTTTGATTCGTTTAAATATGTATACGCATCCATTGGTATCTAGGTGTAATATGACTTAAAACGCTCATTACAGTTTCCTTAGGTCACAGTTTAGCTGTAGGATTATCAGACATCATTCTTACCCATACTAATTAGTGCAATGTGGCAAAATGTTGTGCCACAATTCAAACACTTAGGCAGACTTGGTGTGATTGGCTACTACTTCTGTACATATATTTAGGCGTGTGCTTGTGTGTGTGTGTGTGTGTGTGTGTGCGCGTTTGTTTGTATATACATATGAGTATTTTAATCATATATTTTAATTCTTTTATCACATTTTTATTTAATGTTATTTTTATTTTTATTTTATGCCATAACTCGACCATATTTTTTTAATGCCATTTTTATCTAGTGAGTAATAACATTTTAATTCTTTTCTTAACTGAATATGAAACAAATCCGGAAACCAATAACATTCATTAGTGTTTCTGGATTGTAATTGCTTTTGAATCATCCATTTAAGTTCTTTACTTTGTTATTACTCATTAAAGAAGAAATGATATTGCTAGTTGCTATAAGCAGCCAATTGGCACAGTGAGAATTTAGTTTAGTGATAGAAAATCCATTGTATCAGTGTATACATCCCAAACTGATTGATAATTTAACTGTAGGGGTATAGTTGGTTCATAATGCTAACTAAGCTTAATTCTATGATGTTATGGGATTTTCGGTGCATCTTTGCCGTTTGTGCTAGTCATATATCTACAAACATTTTTAATTGCCTGTTATGCATGTTGAAATAACATTTCTTTGCTTTTATAATTAACCCCTATCATGCAAAAATCTTCTATAGATTTCTTGGAGCTGATATTGCTTTACTTTTTACATGAAACTCAAAAATTGATAGGCTTTGAAAGTTATTATCAATATGTTGAGCAGTCATTCATATTTGTTCCTTGAAACTTGCTTAATAAGATCTGAAAAACTAGCTTTGATTGAGTCTCAACAGAATAATAAATTTTGAACTGTAATTTGAACTCCTATCAGCTATACCGCAAGCATGCAGATTACAACTAATTGAACAAAATTTTCGCAATTGAGATTAATTCATGATTTTTTTGAAATTGTGATACATTCCTACAAGCCCAAAAGAAAATGGGAAAATTGTTTTTTTGTAGTTGTTTCCATAAATTTATAATTGTACTTTTAACAGTACCATTTCATTTTAAAATTACTTAAGTTTAATTATTGATGGAAGGGCTGATATTATCATATGTGTAAGCATGATTGTCTTTTTGTAACATAAGACAGCTTGAGTTGACATGAAGCTGCATTGAGTGCAACTGCCAACTAATTGAACAAAATAGTTGTAGTGTATATTTGTGCTACCTGCAGTAGAGTAGAACTGAATTTACTCACAAAATCAGTTTTAGTTAATTTATCGTCCCCACAATTTAAATGGGATAATAATATACATTAACCTAATTGCCAAATAAAATAACTTCTGGTAAAAGCTTAAGCTTTATGCTGTATTTTAACTAGTCTAGATTACAGAGCTAAACTCAATGATGCAAGAGGTCATTGAATATGGCATCACAATTAGCATGGGTTAGAGAACATTTTAATTCCTATTTTTTAACAAATTCCATCACATTAAACTTGTTCACATAAGTTACTTCTATTAAGATTGTAAAAAGTCATACTAAGGAGTTTAACTTGTAGTGTCAAGATTTAGTTAGATGTGATTTTGAGAAAGTAATTCAGAAACAAATTGGTTATCGGTTGAAATTTTAGAAATAAGTTGACTGTAAGTAAAGTAACCGTAATTTTTTATTGGTAAAAGACAAATTTTTTCAATAATATATAATTAACGAATTCTATGCTCGTATGTGTAATTTGAAAAAAATATCTTACCTAAATTTCAAATATAATGTCAAATCTTTGAATGTATCTATCTCTTTGTACTGTGCTGTTTAAATTCCATATATATTAGCTCAAATATTATCTCTTACAAACTGTACCTACGTTTCATCTACCTTTTCATAACACTTTTTTGTCCTGAATTCAAAATTGTTTGTACTGGAAATTTGGTGATACTCCTTATGCAAATATATATGGAAAATTCACACAATGAAGTATGCTTAATGTTCGACTTCACATGTATCCATGAAGACAAAATCATTTGTCAAATATAAGGAATACTAAAAACTTGGGTTTTCTACTATTGGAGCAATGGCTTAAGTAAAGCAATTTAGTCGATAAATGTGTCGTTCATTTTTATTTCGTCGATAAAAATTTACATTTACTAATTGAGTATTTTCAGTTTTCAGTCATCCTGTTTCTTGGCAGCATGTGTTTGAGCAATTTATTCTAAAGTAATATTAAAAGTTCATAATTCAAGTTTGGCCAAGTAAGGATTCCAAGGTGATCCTAAGTATAAGGCATTTCCATGTTGAACGGCTTCACTTATATACGTTATTGATCCACTTGGTGCATGAAGACTTCTTATAATCTCTCCTTTACCATTAAGCTCAAGAATCAGACCGTAGGGTGGTTCCAAGGAAGCATAGGGATACATATGTGCCAACTAAAAATGTAAATGTTAAGTTAGTATGTGCATTATTTGCTATTATTGCTTTCATTTTTTCTACCTTGTATATCATTGTCTTTGTAGATGCAGACGGGAATACATAATCAGTGAACCTCAGAAAAGACCTAACCACGTAAATTAGACGTGCTATCACCTTACGGACAATTTCGTGAGGCCCTAGGAGGCTCATGGTGCTCGAATGAGTTGGAGGACTGGCCACACACAAAGGTACCCAATAACCTCCGTGTCCATTGGATCGAATATTATCTGGACTTCCTGGCAAATTATCTATGAAAATTTCCAATTTCCCTTTCAATTGACCTTTCAAATGATATCTAAAAAGAATGGGAAACAATTTTAACAAAGGGATATTTTTTTGTTCTTTTGAAAATATGCGTACACTCACTTCATCACTCTCTTGCGACCTGACTCACTAAAAAGCAAAAAATCTTCCTCGGGCGATAATTGCACTCCATTAGCAAATACTACTCCATCTACTAAAGTGGTCGTCGCATTAGTTTTTAGATTGTGTCGTAGTATCCTAAAAACGATAATTTTTTTTAATGTTGGCTCATTACCATCCTTTCGTTTTTAGGATTCTGTCCTGGTACCTGCCATTGGGTGCGCTCTCAAGTACATCGAACAATCCTTCTTTCAACATAAATTTTCTGCTGGAATCCGAGAAATAGATGTCTCCCGAGGAACTAATGTCAAAATCGTTGGTCACCATGGCACGTTTACCATCCACAAGCTGGGAGCTGTGGTAAATGGTTTTAATTTCACCTTGACATCGGAAGGGCAGATCCACATTAGAATTCAAGGTAGGAACTTATATTCATTATTTTTATTTTAAATAATGGGTTAGTTGAAAGATTCATCGTACTTTGATTTCTCTACTAATGTAACCTCTGACATGCATTGATGCTGGCAATACAAATGTCACTTACCTATTGCTGCAAGATATTATATTCTTTTAAAAATGAAAAGTAAATTGAAGGTCATCTCGTTTACCTGTTTCTATATTAATGTTGTAAAGCCCATAGTAACTATCGGCTACATTCAAAGAACCTTTGGCATCGAAACGCATGCCTAGGGGTCGGCCACACCTATCTTCTTCCCATGTTTCTGAAAAGTAAAGATTAGTTAACTTTTGAGGTTTATTTTGTAAATAGAATTTTGCTTTTGTTATTAGTTTTAGAGGAATTTTTCGTTTTCATAGGTGAGCCTCAAGCTGATATTTCAAAAACTTGTAAATAGACAAAGCTCATAGTAAAATAGCAAAAATAAGTAGTTAAAATGGGCGTCCACTTATATTCTCCCTCCCACATTCTTCATATCAGTGTGATACATAGAAATGTCATGAGGTAGTTAAATATATTAAAACTAAACTTTCCCTCAAAATTTGCACATGGAAATTTGTGTCTCTCAGGCGCGGCCCCATGGGGGAGAGAGAGACATTCGTCCCCCCTCCACCCATTTTTGGCGCTCTTGAAGGCTTAGCACTGGCCCCTCGTAACATATCGCTGACCCCGATCATCCCCCAAACCACGTTTCTGCCCCGATCGTCCCCCCCTCCCCAAACCACCTTCCTGGGACCGCTACTGGTCTCCCTACCTCCCTTCCATGGACATTCTCTGCATTCAACCATGTTTAGCAAAGTTGCACTCTCATGATCTCATCAAAAATCGTTATCCAAAATTTAACTCAGTTCATTTTTGGAGGGAATTTTTATTCTCGACAGTGCTCCTTATATTGTCAGAAATCAGTGAGATAAAATAAACGAAATTACCCAGGGGAAAAACGTACTGTAATAATATTGAAGCTAACTGCACTCCAGTTGCAATTAGTTTTTGCATTATAAATCTGTACCTTAGAGCTGAAAGCTCGGAAGTCACTTTTACAAATTTCTTAAAGGATAAAATCCAAAATTTGGCTGCACTTTAATTGCAGCTTTATTGCAAGCAAGAATTACAATTGGAGTGCATTCAACAGCAAATAATTTGTAGCTTAAAATTATGCTTTTATATTATTATTAAATATGTAATAAGTAGATAATCTTACCACATTTGGGATCCCCTAATATGGCGATTGGCTCTATAGTACGATCATCTTTAATTCGAACTATCCATCCATTGTGCAGTCCTGTATAGAGATCCCCTGAAATGCAAATACTCGTTTCAGTCCACTAATCTAAAACTAAGACAAACTTATGATATAATTGTATAATAATAAATCAATGATTCTTTTAATTCATTTTTGACTGAAGTTTCTTTGTATTTTAGGCTACTCTTACTTTGCTTAAGAATTGATCTATTTTATGTTTTAAGTTTGAGGGTGGAAAGGTATTGCTTAGAAAATAATTGAAAGTTTGTTGTGGGATTATTTTTTAAAGCTACTCATTAATAAATCAATTGTTTTCCTTCCTACCTTTGTAAAATGCCAAAGATTCTGGACCATGGATATGATTTCTGAATAGTTTTTCTACCTTTTCAAGGTGGTCATTTGGTGCAAGTGCCCCCGTGAATGGCCGCGGTGTTTGCACTCTAATGATAGTCACAGTGAATTTACATTGTAAATACCGGTATTAAGAAATGTTAGAATTATGTGTTCAAAACAGAATACTGAATGGCTTACTGAACATGGACAGGTTCGATATCTAGTAGTCCTGGTGAATAGGCTAACAGCAGGAAAATTGCCGTTGAAATCACTGTCAGTTTTACCAAGGCCCAATAAACCATTTTACTTGCAAAGTTGCACTAAATGTTTAAATTCAGACTCATGAAAATTTCAGTGAATTTAATGAAACGTGATATGCCTTATATCTATTTCGGTTTGTGTGCTGGGACTAAGGTCAATATCATTTGTTTAAATTTGCTTAGTTACAGATCTATTTTTGGCAAAAGAAGCATTTTGCTGAAAAATAGAATATTCTGATAACTTTATATTGCATAGAAATATAATTTGTCGAATAAGTGAAAGTCTATGTGAATATTAACCTAAGCCTTTGCTAACTCATTTTTCAAAGTAATTTGAATTTAATTTTATATGTAATACGAATTAATTTTTTATTTCCAAGGCTGTAAATAAAATCCATGCACACAGTACATGTTAACTAAATCTTTTCTACATGCAGGCATAAACTGGATTAATATTTCTTTTTTGATTAACTTTATATTTTTAGAATTTGTATTCTTTTAATTCTAGTTCAGAGATAAAAAAAAATAGTCTTAGTCGAAGCTGTCATTATGAAAATATGTAGTGCAGTAATAATTGTTAGAAATTCATTAAAATTTAAAGAGAATTTGAAACTTCTGCTACATTATTTTTGAATGATAATTTCAAAATTAAATTTTTTTTGACCAATGAAATGTAGGCCAAGATTGAATTTATTACGCTCATATATAAAAGCAAATTTAAAGCACTTTTTTTAGTTGTATTAAGTACTAGGAAACAAAGAATAAAATAATTTATTTATTGGTTAACTTACATGCCTATTTACTTGTAAACTGCTACGTTAATTTTCTGGGGTTCCAAATGCTCGCCATTCACTAATTGTTTATTGCAAACAAAGTGAATTTACTATTTGGTTCTCTATGTGATGTTGTTTGCTCATAGTTAGCAACGATTTGCACCTACTAGTTACCTTATTAGCTTAGTCCATTTTTGTAAACAGGTAACATTCATGTGTGAAGGCCTTCTGTTGAAAATGCAATAGTTTTTACTAGACCGTTCAAATCTATTTTCTGATGATGTTTTGTAAATTCTACAGATAAGATTATCACTTTCATGGTTACTTTTGAATTATTTATTTTGGAAACCGGCTGAATTCATTATAATTTGTAATGGAAGGTCAAGATTAAGTCTAGTATTAAGCAGAGCCATAGCCAGAATTTTATAGGCGAGAGGAGGCGCAGGGAAGGGGGGGGGGGGAATACTCCCCTTCCTCGTTTGGGGGGATGGGGGCAGTCCTGGCATTTAGCTCCAATAGATGGAAAGATAAACAGTCGAAAACATGAAATTTTACATAAATTGTGAAATTTAAGACTCATCTGTCGGTTCTAGCTTCATCAGTAAACTGATGCTGCTGATTAATTTCATGTTTCTTGCATACCGGGGACACATACAAAACGCTTATAATTGCTAGCTGTTTTAAAGTCAGGCAATGGCTATTATATTTACATATTCCATGCATAAAATTGGAAAAATTTTACGAACTTGTCCCAGTCATTGTTAATTACTTAAAGGTCAATTACTTATTAGTTAATTTAGTTAAAAAGCACGAACTGAGGTCTTAATTTTATTCATATTGTCATTTTGCCTGTATTATACAGGTGGGCCAATTTACTACATGCATGAACTTGACTTTTAATAGTGGTCACTGACCCACCTACTGAAAGTGTGTTGTGCATATAGCCTAGATAGGTATGCACCATTACCTTGACTGCAAGAAAATGAATTCGTCCATGTTTTTTTCCTTTTTGATTATTTTTTTTGTTATTGTCATGACAACAATGAAAGGTGTACACATATAATCCTGCAAGCCTTAGTTATTTTTTAAGAATAGCGACCCATCTTTTTCTTTTCTTTTAAGAATAACAAGAAAAAAGACAGTTTTGCTATTTTTAGTATTAAATTGCGTGTTTTTGTAGAATGATGTTCGTACATGTTGCATTCTCTTCAGACATTCTTGACATTTGTTGATAGTTTAGCTAAATAGGGATTAAATGCTGATCCCAGATATAAATCATCGCCATTGATGGCTACTTCGCTGAGATCACTTAGGAATCCATCAGGCGAATGAAGGCTTCTCAGAATTTCTCCATTTTTGTTGAATTCCAAAATCATTCCATAGTTTGCATTATTTGGCCCATAGAACCTGAAATCTGTAAGCTGGAATTAAATAGAATGGAACATGGATTTACATTCAAATCAGTTAAGAGAACTATTGTTGCTCAATCACATTTGTAAATTCTTGGCGATTGTATTTACCATTGAAGCCAGGGTTTTCAGAAGCAGAGATGGGCAGTAATAGTCAATGCAGTTCAGTAGAGATTGAGTTAAATGAATGATTCGGGCTAGTACTTTACGGACCATTGTGTTAGGCCCAATGCTCAATAGTGGATCTCCTTTTCCTGGGGCAGTTACCTTGAATAAAGCCACCCAATAGCCTCCCTGCCCGTTGGACCTAATGTTGTCTGGGTATCCTGGTAAATTGTCAATAAAAACTTCCAGTTTGCCTTTATCTTTACCTTGCAAATGGTACCTACATAGCAATTTTTTTTGAAATTGGTTCAGTTACTTCAAAGACTGCCACACATGCATGATTAGCAATGTCAATTCTGTTACAATGTACTTACTTCATTATTCTCTTTCGAAGCATTTCGCAAAATAATAAATAATCATTTTTGGGTGATAATTGCACTCCATTGGGAAGTGCTAGACCATCCACTAAAACTCTGGTTGTGTTAGTGTTGATGTTGTGATGTAAGATTCTAAACAAATATATTTAAATATATGAAAGCTTTTTTTTTTTTTTTTAGAAAAATTGCTTTTTACTTTTGACTAATTAATGCTATATCATAGGCTTTTTTACCTCCCATTAGGGGCATTTTCCAAAATTTCGTAAATCACTTCGGTTAATGCATATTTGTTACTGGGCTCGGAAAAATATATATCGCCTGATGTAAAGGCTATGTCAAAGTCATTGACCATTTTTGATTGCTTTCCATTGACTTCTTGAAAGACACGATGGAAGCTTTTGACAGCTCCTGAAATGACATTATAATTAAGTCAGACATTGTCAATGTATTTAGCCAATTTTATTCAATAGGTAGTGTTTTGAATTACAGATATAATATTATTATAAGTAGCTGCATTACCAGTGTTTATATTGACTTCATAGAGTCCGTGAACAATGTCAGCAGCAATTAATGTGCCATTCCCTGTTATCCTTAACCCACAAACACGTCCGTAGTCATCATTTGCTACAAAATTTATTAGTTAGTTAAGTAATTAATTTACTGTAATAAAATCGTGAATACGTTATAATTTTGCTCACTGCTGTTTGAATTACCAATCCTTGCAATTGGTTCAATTATATGATCATCCGTTATTCGAACAATCCATCCATTCAGTAATCCAGTATATAAAACTCCTGCAAATATGTGCAGTAACTTAGAAGTGCTTATTGCTTGGCTTATGCTGTTTTTACAAAATTTAATGGAAATGTAAAAATATTTTGAAAACTTTAATTTCATTTGCAAGCTAACAACAGTTTACAAATTAATTTTTTGGGTTCCTTTTTAATTAAACATCCAAATAAATTCCTGCAAGTTTTATTCTAATATTATTTGGACAATTCGTGCAAGAACAAATGGTCCAACTATATCCCTTCCTCCAAAAAAATACCTTTGTAAAATGTGATAGATTCTGGTCCAGCAATGCTATTTTTAAGCAATTTGGTAGCTTTATTTAAATGGTCATTTGGCGCCAATGGTCCCGTGAATGGCCGAGGTGGCGGAAAACTAAAGATTATTAATATTACGTGATACGCTAGTCCATGTATTATTAACATTATCTTGAAATTTTACTTACGGAAAATAAACTGGTGAAATATCCAAAAGTCCTGGTGAATATGCTAATGTCAGAAAACTAATGATTGGAATAGCTGCTAGTTTAAGAAGTTTATTCATTGTTGGATTAGACTAAACTGATTTTTAAGTGCAAAACTGTCACACATGCATGTATTTTCAATTGTGAGTTTCTTCATTTGAATTCAATGAATTGCAGATAAAAATAGCATTCGTGTTGTGATAAATGTTATCGAATCACTTATTGGGATGAGAGTAATCCAAGGACATTGTGTCTAGCCCTACACTCGAATGGCTATACCAAAATTTAGACATTAAATAGGTTAAAAGATGTATAGGATATTTGTAAATTAATTATCAAGTGCTTGTTTTTCAGCCTTGAGTAAGTAATTGGTTAAATATATTGATATTTTTAATGTGAGAGAGAAAAGGTCCAGCATATAGTTCATGCTGAAATAAATATGTCCGTGCTGGGCTTCAATTGAAGTTGGGCAGGTCTTGAGAATGGAATATCTTTCCAGAATTGTAAAACAACTTGGGATTTCATAATTAATAGTACGTTGTATTTGGAATTGTATAATAACATGTTTTGTATTGGTTGATCTGAAGAAATTGGCTTTAAATTGATCCTGTGCCCCTAAATTACTTAAAACCCTAAAATTAGCATTGTTTTCAGTGTTTATATATAATTGGTATTATTAGTTTATGTAGTCGAGGCACTAAATTGAAATGTTTTAGTCCACTATATGACACAAAGTATAGCTCACTCATTCATAACAACATTATGAATAACAGGTTTATTTTTCTGACATTTGACTAAAATCGTTCAGATTCTGCATTATGTTGAATGATGCATGTATTTGTATCAAAATATGTTCATTATCAGTTGTGTTTAATCTAAAACAAAAAATTGTAAACATCACCTTGCCCACTGGTGTTTCCTGCTGACCGACCGAAATAATTTGGTCAAGTTAATAAGGAAGTTGCGTGATGTATTTTTATTAGTCATGCAACCATTCCTAATAGAGAAAGAAAAGATCATTCTAAAAGTAATTGAAGAAAACGTTTAGATGGATTTTTTTTTATTTTATTTTTTATTGATGTGCAGATAAGTCAATTACTTGACCCTTTGACCGATTGTTGTATAATGAGCTTGGCTTTCAAGAAAAAAGTATATTTATTGAGAAGAATCATTTTATGGTATCTTTTCTGTAACATTGATTAATACCAACTTCTAAATACCTTCTGAAATGTGCTTAAAGATTTTCATATAGAGTAAGTAGTAAGTAAAGTATTAAGAAACTCATAAACGAACATTTGAAACAGTCATTTTATTTTTCATTAAAAAGACATGTGATTGAATTAACACATAATGCACAGCATCTGTTGTTAGACCAGAAAAAAACATCAATAATCTAACTATAGTCAATTTTTTCTCAAATAGCTAAAGGAGTACTACAATAATTATATTAATAAAATTGTATTTGAAATTTAATGTGAAATCCAGTTTCACATTTTTGAAATTTTCAAAACGACAAGCAGAAATCTTAACATTGCGTTTACATAAATTAGCACGAATAAATAGACCTTATGAATTCAATGACACAGTCATTGCCAGCATAATTTTGCGCATAAATTAATTTAAAAAATACATAGAATCTGATCTTGTTGACTTTTCACCAATGATTTCTACTATTTTGCAATTGATTAGCACGATTTCCGCCAAAATATTTTTAAAAATTCACATTTTAGGGTAAAGTGGTTTGTAATCAGATTCGCTATAGATTTAGTCAACATAATTATTATGAGCAGTATAGAAAACGAGAAAGACATCTTTTTATGCCTTATTTTCGCTACTGTTTGGCGTTTGTTGAGCTTGTGGTGTTGATGCCGCTGACATGTAGGCGTTAAATGGCAGGAATTGGGCTACTTTCTCCCAAGAGAAAGGACATTTGCCATAGGTAATTTCGCAGTCTCCCAAGTTTCTACCAAAATCAACGGCGTCCATGAATTTATTTTGGCCCAAGATTTTGGTCACATAGCTACTGCTGCAAATTTAAAAACAAAAAATTACTTTAAATTATGTAAAAAGGAATATAAAATGCAATTTATTACACACTTTTTGGAATCTTTTTTTAAAAAAAGCTTTTTAAACACAGAAAATTCATAAACCCAATTACATTTTCGTCCAAAAATGAGCTTCAATCAAAACATTTTTTATTAATTTTGGTAGCATTACTATGTTTGTAGAATTTAATTTTGGCAATTACAACAAACTCATGAAATTTTATAAATCTGAAGGACCAATGTAAAAATTTAGGAGATTAGATTAAATTATATCGTTTAGCATTCACTACAATGTTATAAAATCGAACCTATACATGAATTTCTAGAGTAAAGCAATTTGACTTACTTTAAGACATAGTTGAGCATAGTGTCCACATAGGATGGATTTCCTTGACGAACAGCTCCGGTCGTTTTTCTGGCAGCAGCACAGGCAAACCGTTGCATGCATGTTGCAGCATCGATATTGTAATCCTTGAAAAAGCTGTCAATTGCACGGTACAAGTTGACTGTCATGTAGGGTGGGGTGGAGCCTGGTTTCCCATCGTTAAATGAGCCTAAATTTATGCAGCACTTTTATTAGCACTTTTCTAAATAAGTTTCCTGAACACAAAACTAAAAAATAAATATGAATTATACCTGCAGATCTTCCAACAAATGGTGCAGCAGCACCGAGTCCAAACAAACTAAGTAGAGCTGGGGCAACTAGTAAAGCAACTCCAGCTAATAATGTCAGAATGACCACATTGCCGGGGTTAAAGGTTAAAATGTTGCTGAGGGAGGGCACACCACCAAAACCAGTAATCAGACTCTGAAAAAGATAACATTAATTTAGGACCTGTGTTAATGCTTTGTTTCCTGCTCAAGTTTGCATGGTTCCTTTATAATTTTACCTTGAATTGGGCCAAATTGGCTGGTGTGAGAAAGGATCGGGCCAAGTCGGTTACTGTGTCGGCCCTGGCTTGCCGAGTTGGGACTTCGACTGTCGTGTTGGTTTCCTTTGGTTCCGAGGAATTTTTCGGGAGGGCTGAGGCCAAACAAACAGCCAAACAGAGCACCAAGGCGACATGTTGCATACTACCGGACATTCTATCTGGAAGAAGGGAAATAAGTGGGGAAATTATTCACGGAAATAATTGGTTTCAGGTGGGCTAGTTTCACCTTTCAATTTCATGTTTATGATTGGACAAGTTTTATTTTTTATTGTTTTGATCAGCAATCGTATAATTTTCTTATTGTAATTGAAACGGAATGATCCAGGTCATAAAAGCATTTTTTTTGAACTATGATGACCCAATGCATGACCAAATAAAACAAATTGGTCAAGCTTTTTTTTTTTAAAAGAAAAAAATGCAGGTCAGCAATAATTGGGAAAAATAAGATGAAAAATTGTATCCTTAATTGAGCATAAATTGGTTTGAACAAATATGTAACTATAATTATTAGCAGGCAGAATGAAATGTTTATGATTCTATTTCCCCCTATTGTAATTGTGATACGCTCCATGAAATTCCGAAATTGTGGGTAATTGTATCTTGAACACTAACAGATAATTGCATTTTTGTAAAAGAATTGCATGCATGCATGGAACAGAATTTGTTTAAATTTGAATAGAATTTTGTATATATAGGTAAAAACTTATTTTTGGTTCAATTTTGAATAATTTGGTTTTCATATTTCAAGTCCATGAACTACATACAAGAAAGAAAAGTAGACCGAGCTAGATTATAGGTTAAATTATTAGAACATTTATCCATGATAGTTTTTTTTATATAATTTAGAATGGAGAGTAGTTATTGTCTTGAAATCCGATATTCATTTTAAGTCATTGCTTGTTTCACTGATTTTATAAAATTCCAGAAATCTCTAGGTGCAGTGAGTTATCTCAAGTTTTAAACATACTTTTTTCTGACAAATTCTTAAATTTTTTTTAAAACATTTCTAAAAATTTTGCTAAGGTGGGGAAATAAAACTTACTCTTTATGCTAATTGTTTAGTTTACGATTTTGTAAGAAAAAAGGATGTTTAAGAGATAACTCATTGCATCTAGAGATTTCAGGAATTTTAATTAATCATTGAAATAATCCATTTTACCATTAAAAAATAACCATGCGACTTAAATATACTTGATATAAAACAAGCAATTGCTAGTAAATTACAAGAATTGCCAAAATTAAGAAATTTCATTCAAGCATAGCCACGATATTATCTGATCAAATGAAATTGAACAGATTAATGCATGGGTGTGATAGTAAAAAAAATTTATTTTCATCAAAATCTTAATATTTAAAAAAAAATAACTTGCATATCAGACAACAGAAACAGATTTAAACTGTATTAATCAATTCTACCTAAAATGTTTTGTTCTTTACACTATTAGGGCAAAAATTTGCTTAAGATTTGACAAAATACTTTTATTAAAAACTGGATTCTGATATACGGTATTTGAAAATTATGAAAGATTAAGGAAATGACTTCTTACCTTTTTCAAATTACTAAGTTGTGTAAACTTCCTAAGATGCTGCTGATCTCGAGTGATGGATCTTGTCTATGTGTTTGCTGATGATGAGAGAAGGAATAGCTAATGAATTCACCCGATGTATAAATTTCGGACGTTGGTCTGGTCTTTTTTGGCCTCCTTGCTTACCTTCTGATTGCTGGCTATCTCTCTCTTTTCTTTTTACCTTGACACTTAAGCTAGTTTGATTTTGAATGTCACGGCCAAAGGATGCTGACCATTATATACAGCGGTCATGACCTACATTGCACCCCCATAGAGTTCCGCACAGTTGACCAATGGGGTCCTTCGCGTCAGGCTAGGATCCCCCTTAACAGGATCCACTCTATTTTGATTTGACATCATTTTAGTTTTTCTTGTCTTTTTTTTTCTCACCCCAAATCCGTTAGCTGATGCAAAATGGCCCACATTTTTATTATCATATCCTTATTCTGGGAATTGTCAAAATTTCATTTTAATTATTCTTAACACCATAACCTATTATTTGTTTTTCTCAACGAAAAATTACCTGATAAAATATTGTTGGGGATGGGAAACGCCTGGATAAACTACGAAAAGGTCACCACTTCCTGCTTTACCATTATTACACTTCTGGAGTATTTTTTTTAATAAAACATCTTATTAGCAATTAATTATTACAATTGTCACGTAATCTACCGGACAATTAAGTCATAACTCGATTGAGGAATATTAATGATACTCGTTCATCCCAGTGGAACTGAACAACATCCAGTCAAATTTCCAACCATTATTTTTGTTGTAAATTTTATTCATTTTCTAAACTTATTATGTAATCGATTAGGTTTTGCACCTAAACTCAGTAGAGCATGATAATATAGTGTTTTTCATTTAATTTAAATTCTACTATAGTTGGTTCCAGGTACAATAATTATTGTACATGATTTGGTTAGCTAGTTTACATGCATAGATTCTAACATAAGAAGTAGTGTTTATTTTTTTTAAACTTTATCGTTTACCTCCATTTTGTCACAAATTATGGAAGTATATTTTTAAATTCTGTTTGTTTTTAATGTACAGTTAAACTTGTGTAAGGCAAGAAATCATTAACAAATATTTCAATTTAAAAAAATCTCCAAATTGGTATTTTTACATAAGTTACTTCCGTATATCCGGGAAATTGAACAAAAGACATCTGGAGCTTTAAATTTGAAAGTTAGCCCATGCAAGGTATTTGGGACAGAGAAGGCATGGACCTATGTGTAAGAGTGCCCCAAATATAGATTTTTAAGGTGTTGGTATTTTAATATCTCTCTGCATGCTTTAGATTCAAAAAATTTTAATTTTATTCTCTCAATATTTTTAGTATAATTATCATTTTAATTTCTAGGTCATTTATTACAAGCATTTAATTCTCACGTGTAAAAACTACACCTGAAAATATGTAGTGCGTTCTCGTAACCTAAATATGTAAATATGCAAGTTAGCATGACGTAGGCTATACAATATAAAGTTATCATATGGGTGGTGCCCCCATTGTTTTTTTATAACTTTGGTTTTACTTTGCTTGGACATAAACAATTTTGGAAAACAGTAGCTTCACGTTTTTATTATGCAGGTATACAGTATATAGGTTATGCTATATACTATATAGGAGTAGAAGGCATCCTGCTGGCCAAAATTGTGGTTCCTGTTTACTGTGGAAATCATAATTGCTGTTTAAAATGGGTGACCTAGTGTTACCATTATTTTTAAAGGATGATGTGTTCACAGTTTTTTTATGTATTTTTTGTTGATTATTAAGTGTTGTGGGATTTGTTAGGAAGTAATTGCTGCAAAATTAATGCGTTTATGCTAAATTTCAAATTTTTCCACTAAGGGCATATGACAGAATGTTTATTTCATTGGTAAATACATCCATGGTCTATTCCAACAATTTTTGAATTTCTTGGCTGATTTCCGGCAGCATGTTACCAGGTAGCGTTACAGCAGTGCTGACCAAGCGAGCAAATATGCTTTAGTCATAGATTAGGTAATTTTTAATTATAAAAAAAAGTAAATTTCTTTGAAATTCCGCTAAGCTTTAAGGTTAACGAGTAATTTTATTGAGTTTGGATGCGTTTCAGACTTAAAACCAGAAAAATCATTAAAAATGTTTCCCATCCAAAAAATAAGCTAGATGTGCTCAAGCAGTCATTAACGGAACAAATGTAGAGAAACTTCACCCATAAAAATTTTAATCTTCTCTAATGCAAAAATTGGATTCCTGCCAACTATTTTCTAATCAATATAGTTACCTACACACCATAACAGAACGGTAAATACTTTCCAATTCATACAAGCTTATCTCCTGGATAAGACCTCTTCAAAATTAAAATGAATATCATTTGTTTTGAACAGTATTCCCTGCATAAAACAATGTCAACAAAAGGGTGAATTGAAACGAAATATCAGCTTTATTTTTCTTGTAAATTTTCAAAGTTCTGAAATAACTAATCGATATCGAACTCTTTTCAGATTGGTCCTTTTGATAAAACTATAAACAAAAATGCCATTAAATATTTGATTACATTTTCTCTATTAACGAGCGAATGGGTATAATTATCCATCGCTGAATTGCTTCTAATATTAACAATTAAACTATTTTGAGCAAAATTGAAACATTTGCGATGTAATAATTTCAAAAACAAAAGTTAAGAAAGTTTACCATTTTTTTTTTTCAACCAAACAACATTTAAAAAAATTCAAAACAAAATGTGTTTACTTTCACTTAGGTTCTTGTAATGTTAATGGAATTTTTGTTTTTTGTTTTATCTTTTTGCTGGGGTGGGATTTTGAGGTGTTCCTTAAATATCTCCCTTCCCTTTGTGGGCCCTTTAGCCATGACCTCAACTATAGTGCTATTCAGACCAAAGGGCTGATTGTCAAATTGACCTTAGCAGATATTTTTCTTTGAAAGGTTTGGGAGTTGTGAACCGTGACTTGGGCAATGGACAGAGAGAGCTCTCTCTTTCCAAAGGGTCAGAGGATGAGGGGACATGAGTTTTAGAATGCGGAAGTAGGACGCACCAGTTATGCAAAGGTCAAGGGGCTGGACACCTGTTTTCATTTCTGATGTAAACACAAAAACTCATTAGTTTATTTTTTCCGTGAATTTTAGAAAACAAATTGATGGTGGCGCCATACTAGCCAGCAGGATGAGGAATATAATTTAGGGGATTTCAACTGATCATTAATTTTTATTAGTGTTTAGGGTGAAAGCGTTTCGAAGGAAATATTTTTTTTTAAATATTTGGCGCAGTTTGAATATAGCCTACTAGAGTAGGTCAAATGTCTGGGGTCACTGTTTGTCCTTAGCTACGTCACAAGGATTCTAGTTGAATTAACTAAACAAGCTATTGATGTTTACTATTTTAATGGATGCGTAACTGCAGTCAGTTAGGATACCATGGCCATGGTTAGTGAATGCAATCGCTTGACCGCCCATGTGGTAATACCTTTAACCCTGATGATGGGATTATTTGACCTTAAACCAAACTAGCAAGACTTCCTTTATTCCTTAATTTTGTGAATCTAAGAGTAAAATTTCCTATTTTCAACGGGTTAAAAAACAACAAAAAGCAATTTATACTCTCGTATACATTGATTGTTTTTATTTAATTGAAGTTGAACTTTGTTCAATAATACCGATACCGTGGATATTCTGATATTTAGTCAGAAAAAGATCAGATTATGCATCCGATGGGGGTTACCGGGCTGAAGCAGCTCCCCATCATAGAGGCTAAAATATTGCATTAATTTTGTAGATTTAAAATGAAATTAACAAACAAAAAAAATAGCTTAATTACTTCAAGGGGCCATTAACAGAAGGATTAATGTTGTAATTTGGGAAACAGAAAAACCTAAGCTCTTTTACTCCCAACTGAGGGGGGGGGGGGTACTCATTCCTGGTCTCCTCCCTCTAAAGAAAATCCCTGAGATTTTTTAACTATACAATGCATTCTTGCAGACCATACGCTATGCTAATTCACTTTATATTCTGTGGTACATAAAAATATCCAAAAAAACATCTTGCACGTTATAGGTGTGTACTATAGGGAAGAGCAAACCGAAAAGTTAGTTTTAGGCTGTTTAGGTAGGTCATGTTTATGATGTTTGCTCTTCATATCTTCTCTTGTATATTCGGGGTCTTATGTTCCAGCTATATAATCCTATTCCATCTTGTGAATTGCTGAAAATAAATAATTGAATATCTCTTTTTAATGCAATTTTACTGTTAATTTCATTAAACTTCTTGATCCAACAATCAGCCGACTGAAAAGTTATGCAGTCAGCATAGAATTACAATCCAAAGCGATAACTGCAAATATTCTTTCAATGTGAATCGGAAAGGGAGGGGGGGAAGGCAGGGGGATGGGGAATGAGAGCAATGCAATCTTAGAACTGATCTGAAATTCAAATTCAAAACCAATGCTATTTGGCATTGGTATCAAAATTCCATAATTACCCTACCCTTCCTGATCGATATGAGCAATTTACAAATTAAATTGTAATTGAAATATCCTTTTTTGGTATAGGTTATTAGGTTTAGCATGTATCCACATATTTTTTTACGTTCTAGTGCTTTTTTGTGCAGGCGTCCTACAGGGGTAATGTGGGAGCTGCACCGACCCCCTGCATACCCAACTAATGTATTCTAATCTAAGCTATAATTATTCCACATTTCCTCTGTAGGATCGTTGTGGAGAAAAACACTGACAGTCTGACACGTATGTGGGTGGATTCATGCTAATAAATGAATACCTCTTATATTGTCTGTATATAGGCCTCCAGATTGAGGCATTAGCGAGGATTTAGTAATGGGGGTTTTGGGGGTAGAAGACCCCCAGCAGATTAGGCGATTTAAAAAACGAGGCTATCATAGACAATTTTGGTCAAGGGGGTTTTAACCCCAACCCCCCTTCCTACCTTTGCTGCACCCCTGAGGCTACCGTGCAATATTTTGAAATTCAGTGTATAATAAATCAGTAAAGGGACAGTCTCACTTTGAAACAAGTTGATGTTAAGAAAAAGAGCGTGAAAAATGAGAATATCCATGGAAATTTAAATTGTATATCATTGTACCAATCAATACAAAAAATTGTGCATTTGCTTGAAAATACGAAACCCTAATGGGAGACATATTTATTAAAGCATAGTGCAGCCTTCTATTGGAAGGAAGGCGCGAGCTCTCGTGAGGCCATAGACATACATGTGCTAGGGGGTGCCACATTGCTTTAAAAGCATGCTGAAAGCAGCTGAAGGCTAAGGAAAATGGCGCCTACTGTGTATTTTGGAAACGTCGTGATTTCTTCTAAACGAAAACTTTGCTGCAATTATTATTGGCTCAGAAATTAATATCTAGTAAGTGTGTACTGTTTAAAAATAACTTGTTACAAAGTGAGACTGTCCCTTAAATACATTTCAGTTGCATGTAAGCTTCTATTTGTAAATAAATATTTATTAGTACATTTGAAATTAATTTAATTTTCAATGTTCATTAAAACGTTTTGATAGAGATTATTAAATGGTTTTGAGAAATAATAATAATGTTGGGAAACTGAATTTGGCGCCTAAAACGAGTGATACGGCAGACTGCAGCGCCCCATGAGGAGTGGCCGTTGACAACAACACAGCTCAGTTCACTGATGTTGGGTTGTAAAAATAAGCAGATAAGCAGATTTTATTGTTATGCAAATAAAAAATGATATGCTATGATGCTTGATTCGAAAAACGCACAAAGTATCTGGTAGCGGCGCTTAACCTAAAGTGATTAATTAAGATTTTCATCAGTGTTTGCATGTAGCTGTCAGATTCAAAATGTAATGCTTTGGCGGCATTTTTGTATTTTGAAGTGTCGCCACTTGATGGCAGCAGTGCTACTAGTCAAATTCAAAGAGGTCAAATTCGAACAAACTATAAAGTCGGTTCCAATAATTTTTGGCTCTGGCTGCATTGGAAATACATAGCGACCAGGGCCAAAAGTTATTGGAACTGACTGAAGTATGTGAAAAGTAAGTGCCGACTCCAAATACCTGTATAATCATCATTTATACAAAAATGTGATGTTAGATGCCGCCACCGGACATCAGTTAAATTTCAACTTTGAATCATAATTATATTTATAATAAAAATATAATTTAAAATGCCAGACTACTTGGGAGGCAAAATTAATTCACATTTTGATGATAATTTCTATTTTCTTTACACTTGTACCTAAAAAAAAAATCTTTTTTTTATGTCATATATTTTTTAATTAATAAAACTTAATGGTTAAAATATTCAAATACCATAATAATTGGTGCAAAGTAACCCTCATTTACGGTAGCCTAATACAAAAGCCATACTTTTTATCATCATAAATGTTGTTAGTTTTCAAGGTTTGAAAAACTGTTATTTCTCAAACTTTTTTACTTATAAGTTTTTATTTGCATAGCGGTACATGTATTTTGTTTGGAACTAGACTAGTCATACCAAAATCATACTTTTCATACAAAAAATCAAAGTAGGGCCTGGTTAATTGAGCAATCTAGTAGACATTACCATAGGCGCATTTAGACCTGCTGTTAGGGGGGGTGGGCGGTGGAATTTTACCATGTATTTCAGATCTTAAGGGGTCCCCCCCCAAATGCGCCTATGGACATTACCAACAAACACCTCATAATAAATGGGCGTTTCGGTGACGTGTTAATTTAACCTTTGACTCTGAATTATATATTTTTTTTCTGGGTACGTGCCGGTATTTTAAAATTCTGTAAACAGTTTCTTGTGAAAATAAAAACAACAATTTTCTTCAGCAAATAAAAAATTAATTAATTTGTTGGCACGTTTATTGGTTCAATAAGTTTTTATCCTAGCTAACAACCACCATATTTAAATATTATATCAAAGTTATAATTTAAAAAAAAAACCCTTCAAGCATTGTTTATCTAGCTGGGGTTATCTAGCCGATTAAAAAGATTTGCCAGTAGCGGTTTTTCAATTTTGGACCACTAATATATAGTCAGAATATAAAATAAAACTGATTTTAGTAGGCCCCGATCACGGTGTATTTTTTAGTTTCATCCAGAAAATGATTTGAGAGAAATATAAGATGATAATATATCAGAAATTCAGTAAAATGAGCTACACATTAAAGAATGCGCTATTATTGTTTCCTAGGAAGTATATTGCGAAATTTCGTGGAAGTCCAAGCCTAGTTGATGACGTCAGAGCACGTGGCTAGAAGCATGAAGTAATCGTTTCTATTTTTGGAATCGTCCAGATGACGTCACCTTGCTTTTGTATTAAGAGAGGGCTATTCCGCCGCCTTTTACTGTTTCGATGACTCATCTCTCGCAATATACCAGTGGTTGGAAAAAGGACTGCGAAAAACTCGACAGAAAACAACCAGACAAGTGAAATACATTAAGCAGCATTTGGATTTATTTTAAAATACATGTACAATGTATTCTCAAGCGGTTACTACGACTTTATCGTCCGATTCTTCGCAATCGGATCTACGTTATTCTGTCGCTGATATTCTCATAAGCGTCGCCAATGGAGGAACCAATACAACTACAACCGTAAGTTTGTATTTACAATTTATGAATCAGTTTGTTGGAAATGTAGTCTTGATTCATTTCCGGCGCTTCCTATATCCATTACTGTCTTTAAAAAAGTCGTTACTAATACTTTTGGAATGAGGGGACCACTGATTGGGAACTACTTCGTGTCGCGCATTAGCACCTTTTGTTTTATTACATGTATTTCTGAAAATCAATGTCTTAATTTGCATCAAAGTTGTTAGTTAATGGGAATTGAGATGGTGATATTCAGTATCTAAAATGAGAGAACACTGATTTGAATTCTTGTGATGAAAACTTTATATTACTAATGAAAATTTAGTACATTTAAATACCATAGTAACCTTTCGAGGGCTATGGAAGGCACATGCACTATGGCACTTTCGTTTTTTTAACCTCATTTGATGCATGGTGGCGCGCTGAGCATGATCTTGGTGCACTGGCTGTTCATTTGTGAATGTTTCAGACTACATGTTAGGACCAAACAGTAAGATACGGGTAATAAAGTTTTCAATTTCAGGTTGTAACGTGTTTTCTGGGTCAAAGACTTAGTTGACTTTTTCCCCACCCATGTACAGTGTACCACAGTAGACAATACACAGATTATGCAATACCACTGTTCATGCACGAAAGTAATTTATTTTCATTGCCAAAAAGCGTTAATTTGTATTGAATTCTTGATAGTAAGAGAGGATCATATAAAAAATGTCAAAGTAATCCATTAAAAATGAAAAAGTAATTCCCCCTGATGTTAACATGGTAAGCAGGTAAAGTTCACCTGATGTCCATGTTAACCAGTGACCGTGTACCTTTTTCCAGCCAGTAGACCTAAGCTTTTAATGTATGAAAGATAATTATTGCATGAATTCAATCTCCTCGATAGATTTGCCTATGGCCTTTTTTAAAAGATAGGCCTATGGTACAGGTACATGTGCTGTAACATAGAAAAAGTCACCCTCGGATACGACTAGGCCTGAAACCACCATCCGGGAACAACTGAGCAAAACAAAATCCAGTTGGGAAACTGGACACTCCCAACACGCATCCCCTGTTGTCATGGTGGCGCTCTCCTTTTTCCTTAATGATTTTGCTTTGTTGTTCCCAGATGGGACCTATCTGACGGTGACTTTGTATGTAGCTTATATCGATATTATACCTTACGAGCAACGTCTGTGGACTGGAGTGTTGCTTGTAGATGGCTCATTTTATGGTACAAACGTGCCGTACGTATGGTTTGTACCATATTTGTATGAATATGGTTTGTATCGAATGCTATTCAACATGAATACCAGTAATTTCGATGTTATAGAAATATAGAGCCTCTAACTCTTTTCTAACGGAGGCCTCGAAAATGAGTCAATGAGGAATTAGTAATTTCAAATGTTTTGATGAAAAAGCTTTAAAATGACAAAAAAAATGGCGCATCATATGGTACAGACTATTTATTATTGGTAACATGGAGGAAGCTGTGGCAATTGTTGTAAGTTTTCTTCTAGCTACTGCAATAGAAATTCATGTAAATGGGTAGGTCATTAAATTTGATTGATCACAATCTACCTGTGTGATTGTGCACCAATACCGGTGTATCATTGAAGTATGTAAGCAGGATTATTAGGAAACCTGGAAAACTTTGGGAAAATGAAACTATTCGTTAAAAGTAGAGATACCGGTAAACTAGTAGTATTACAAATACAGGTGTATAAAGTTAATATTTGTCATTTGTACGTAGCCTAAGTCCAATTCATTTATTTCTTTCAATGTTTTTAATCCAATTGGTAACAACATGGAAAAGGCCCTGTGTTTGTCACATGCAATTGGAATAAAGTCTAATGTGAATATCTGAATAAGGTCCAATTCTTAAGTTGTACTAAGGTCCTATGATTTGCGACAGTGATAAAATTATGACTTGCTGACTCGGGTCCTCTTGTGTCACTGCCTGATTATGCTGGAATTTGTACTAGTATGTAGATATTTGTGCTGTGATCAAGTTATCTTGAGAGGGGTTGATAGCCCGAAAAAGACTAAGAATGGTAGATAGGCCTATAATGAGAAAACTTCCTCAAATTTTTTCAACCATGTTCTATATTATTATTTGATTACAAAAATAAAGAAAAAAAAATTACAAAATGATCATAGTTTTGTTTGCTGTAAAGTTGCAAGGCGGCGTCATGAGGCAGAGCCTTCAATCATACACTCTTAGCATTATTTGGCTGCTCTTGTTTGACTTGAACTGTTATGGAAAAGTCAAACTTAAGGTAATAATTATGCATTATGTGCTTTGAAGTACATGTACGTGTATTGAATAATGGACAAGTTCTGTCTGATGGTAACTATTTTTTTCTTTATTAAATAACTAGACAGAACATGGTTGTGAAATTTTGAGAATTTTACATTTTCCCTCACTACCGTATATTAGGTAAAAAATTTTTTAAAGGGTCAATACATATTTGCAAATGTCAGCTAAAAGCATTTATTGTTGAGTGTACAGTGCCAGTAAATCACATCGATCGGTGCTTTTGCACAAATTTCCTTCAAAAGGATTGGAGTGAACTTCAAGTGAATTCTCTTGCGTTAGAAGTTGGCTTAAAAATATCTGAAATTGAATTAAAATTACAAGGAAAATTAAACCTCTCGAATTTATAACTTCACAAAAGCTTAATCTGTTGCAAATATAATATAGGCCTAGTAGATACTGAGATATATAAAACAGTTCTCAACGTATACAGCCCGCTCTGTGTTAGTTTTAAAACATGTCAAATATTAATTTACTTGGGATTATCAGTTATCACTTATTAGAGCAGGTTGGTCATCTCTACCAAAACTTCACGTGTTTGATGACTCTGATTAGAATCTGATTTATTTCATGGAGATTATTTGAACTAAGCACTCTTGCTGCAATGACAGGGAAACTTTATATTAAAGTATTTTGGAAAAAAAAACAGTAGGCCTACTAAAATAAATTATTCTTTAATTCAAGAAAGTACCAGATTGAGTTTACATGGATTCAAAATATGTCAACTACAGCATTATATCATTCTCATAATTCACATTATCCGTTACTTTTAACTATGTAAAAGAGCACATAAAACGAAGTAACTAGCATCATACGGGCATTTGCAGGTACATAGTACTTGTTTAATACGTTGAAAGTAGGCCTAGTGATTTGCTTGCTGTCAATAGGCATACCGGTATGTCCTCAATCTGGCTAGTAATAATTATAGAAATTTAAAGATTTGTGATAACACTTTCATCACATTCTCTCTGCTGAGGAAAATTTCAATGTAATGTACACATTGTCCATTGAAACAACCCCCCCCCCCATGCAGCTTCTCAGGAAGTTTGTACCAAGTACCGTACTTTTTAAAACGTTTTACATAGGCTACATGTAGCATACCTGTACTGAAATAAAGTTGTCATGTAAACGCAATCTGACTCTGGGTTCACTTGAATCTCTTTAGCAATTCAAGAATCTGTAAATTTTTGGTTTTGAACATTTATTTATGAGTTTTAATTCAATAGCATGTGAGCCAACATAAGTTTCAATTGATGATACAAAATTAATAATGTAATATAATTACTGGTATTTAAAAATAATTCTGTGTATATTGCATGTACATGTTTGTCAAGGCTGCTATCAAAAGCTGTTGCCATTGTTATAGCTGTTCATAAAGAAATCCATAGATCTTGATTTTATTTTATAGGGTAGTAGGCCTACACAATTTTCTTTTTAAAAAAGATGTCGTTAAATAGTGTACAGCTGTATTAAAGATCGAATTGACAATTTCTAACAGTGAAGTTTAGTACTATACAGATATAGTTAAAAACTAATAGTTCAATATTGATTTTAAAGGTAGATGTAATCCCCAAATCAATTGCTCAATGTCATTGTTGATTTGCTTTTCAGTTAAGTTTTTGTAAAATACCCGTTTTAAAAATTCGAAAATATAAAAAATAATGTTTAGATACTGTAGTTCCACTTTCACTGTCGCTATTTGCCAATTAGTGACATTGCAGCAATGCATTTCTTTGAAAAAATAATTGGAAAAGAATGCAACAAACAAATATAGGTCTACCTAAGTATTCTTTGAGCCTGCTTTCAAAGCCATTTTTGCCTCGGTTATTAATTAAATTAATTCCCACGTGTGATCATAAAATTTAATATCTCAGAAATGCATTTCTGTCCTACTTTTATTATACTTCGCTTGTAAAATGCAATCCCAGTCAAATAGTGCGCGTGTATTGTATGTAGCAGCTCATTTTGAAGCCATGTATGAATTGAAAGCTCGGGTATTTATGATTTTGTTGACATCCTGTTAATAAATTTGAAAAAAAAGTAAATGGGACATATCGTTACTTATAGAAAAAATACGTTTCCAAGATTTTTTTGTCCCTATAATTTAATGGCGGCTGCTGTTCTAAATTTGGTTTATGAATACCCACCAAATAACACATGGTCACAACGTTTTTCTAGTGACATTTAGAGCCGACCAAGGCCTAATTCTCTGTAATATCTGAATCATTTGGATAATTTTAGGTCCGAGCCCCAGTGGGGCTTTCATTTTATACATGCTTTGGCGCCGAGGATATTGAGCCGCCAAATATGATTCATTCATAGGCAATGTAAGCCTATATTTCAGCACAACTTAGTCTGTCGTTACTAATTATTCATGGACTTTCTTTTATAAATGCTAATAAATGATGTCTGAACCGAGTGATAAACAGGACACCCATTGGAAATCATTATTTTAATAGCAATTGAACGATGACATCAAGACAAATGCCCCAAAGGTCATTATAATCATTATTGTGCAATAATATGAATGCATTAAGCCTAATTCTCTATACATATATGAATCATTCAGATGATTTTAGGTCTGAGCCCCAGTGGTGCTATCGGTTTATACAACCAAGTGGTGGGTGTAGATATAAATAAATATAATGATTACAGTTATTAATTCAGATATTAGCGGTGTTGTGGCTGATATTGGCCTATCATTTCACTGCACTCTTGAAAAGTAATTAAAACCGTTAAATTATGATGACGTCCGGTGAGGCTTTTTGGAGTTGAGTGGCCACTTAAATGCAGCTCTGTGTTTATTTTTGTTGGTATTTTAGAAAGTTGTTGACACCTAAGGTACAGGTACCTTAAACATGTACGTCATAGAGGCAAACTTGTTGAGCCGTGTGGGGTTTTTAGTAAATGGATTTACAAATCATATGTAGGCTAATTCAATTTCATGAAAGTAGCAAAAAAGTTGCTACTTTGAAGATTAATATCACAGATATTTAAATTAACTTTAGTCTTAGCTATCCGATATCAATGAATTTGTTTTCAAATTGTAAAAAAGAAAGATTAAAATTCTTCACTCAACTAATTTATTATTAAAGAAAGTCGATATTGACTGAGGATGATCATATTAATGTGTATGACTGCCACCATGCAACAATAAATTTTAGATAGGCCTAACTTAAATTCGACAGTACTTGTACATGGAATCAAACTCGTACTAAAAGTAGACTAGCTGATATTTGTACGTTATTGTGTTTGTGAGTAGTTGCATTAATTTATTAGATCGATGTATAGAGCTATATCCTTTGAAATAATATTCTGTATAGTCCTAATTGCAGTAACTATACTGTAATGCATTCATTCACCCTCCAAAGTTTCTGCACATAGAACTAAAATAAATGCACTTTAAAAAGAAATTTGTCAGCATTGAATATGTTCAAGATTGATTTATTGGTTTTGGTCCATTTAAGTGAAAAGTTATTTTACAAATGTACATGCATCTATTCAATTTTTTTGTTATAAGCTTTACTGTAGTTATTGTTGTAATGAATAGTTCTGCGAGATCACCCACTCTGGCTGTTATTGATCGTGCCATTTGCTGTGTATTCAAAATGATCATTAAATATTTGTACGGTAATGTTGCATTCTAATCCAAAATCAACAAAAGATAAGTTGCACTAGTTCCTGACTAGTTCATTATTTGATTAGAAACAATACATTTCCTTCTAATTAACATATGATACGGGTGTGGCACAGTGTCAAGAGAGCTTGGCTACAGCAATTGCAACAAAGTGCCAAGGCCATACAAAAATCCAACGGTTTCCTACGTTTCAGTATTGCTTCATAGCAGATTGCACCACTCATATCTTGTTGCTGGTGCTTGGCAAAATGTGCCGCTCTGTAACAACATAATGATGTCTGAGTAGCTTCTCTATTTGTCGAGTCTTGTATTAAGGTAGGAAGTCATTTTCAGACGTTCAGATGCTTCTAGAACCAATAGGGAACTGTTGGGGAAATTTCTGTGCAATTCACTGGGTGCTTTTGGCTATTAAATGTGCCGTGCCTGTTTGTGCCAGTGGTACGGCCTGCACTTCATTCCTATTTTCACTTTCTTTGTGCGGTTGGATGAATGCCACTAATCATATGCTTGGAAGTTTGTCTAATAACAAAATCGATACTTAGATACGGTAATTTGTTAGACTAAGCATTATTTTTAACACTCATCAACAATTGACTCCTTTGAAAAGAATTAAATGAGGACGGTAGATCTCTACTCGCGTGTGCTGACTGTTGTCATCCGGTGTTTACTTATCGTGGACTTATTTTTGGTTACTTCGATCAAAAGTTGAGGATGTCGGCCTGTAGTTATGCCAATAATACCTACCCTTACAGCAGTCCTAACTGCGAATTTTATAGGCCAGTCCTAAATGAAAATTCGTGGGAAAGCTCACTGGTACAGGTATGCAAACAATTTTAAATAAGTAAGACTGGTGAAAAGGTTTTGTGCAGCATTATTTTTAATTGTTTATGAGTTACTACATTTTTTGCAATGCAGGGATTAATTTTTTTTGCGTAGAAATATAGGTGTAGTCTAAAACTTGCTCATGTTTGCTAGACCTACCCCATTGGCAAAGATAACGTTTTCTAAATGTAATTAAATGGGGCTGCTATATTTTGAATTGGATTTAGTGGATTTAGTTTGTAAACTTGTTCGATGTGAGTTTGTGAAAGGATGTGGATTTACAAAGACACTATCATATGATTGTATTTTGTTTATCTAGGTGGGACCCATTTAAAAAAAAAAATATTGTCGAGCGGTAGTAGGTCTATGTTACTAAATTATGCCCTAATTAAGTCAGAAAGTTTAAAAATTGGATTTCTTTTTGCTTGTATATTTTAGTTGGCCAATTTTGAAGGTTTTTCAACCGGTGTTTTAACTCAGACTACACCCACCCTGACGCCAACAACACTTCGCAATATCGAGCAGACTTTCATTGAACTTCAGACTGTACCACCGCAACAGATTCAGCACCAAAACCAGGCTGGATTTGTTACCCCCATCGTCAATCCTGTTCATTCCACGGCAGGCAACAGCGTCCTGACCATTTCGGCCCCGGCCAGCGTCAGTCCACCGGCTTCCACTTATCATTCGGTCAGCACCAAAAGTTACAGCAGTGAAAGCAGCAGCAACAGTGACAGTAGTCCACCACCGTGGACAGGTGAAGTCGTGGTTCGAAAAGTGACAGGACGCAATATGGGAGGCAGGCGACCCGCAAAACACGAAAAGGTAAACTGTCGCTGTAATAATTATATATTTAAACTGATATGGCAGCCTGATTGTTGTAAATAATGTATTTTCCCAATGAAAGGGCATGCTCTAATTAATGAACCACAAGTTATTTCTCACGGTGGTATTTAAATATAGTCATAATTCATTGATTATTTGGTTCAAATTTGATAGTTAACAAAAACAGAAATGATAGGTACAGAGGTATCTTGTATTAATTAATAAAAAAAGTAAACCTTCAGAAATAGGCTTATGTATTTAGCGGTAAATGGGCGTGAGTACTTAGGCGGTCAGTTGTATGTATACAAGTGTTCTTGAATTCTAAGAAAAGTACCCAAAAAAGTTTACTCCTCAAAAAACAAGTGATTTTCTGTTATTGAAGATCATGTAAGTCTACCATTTAATTGTGGGAACGATATTATTTTCAGCTTAAATTTAGTTATTTCTTATAAAAGAGTCGATTTTTTTTAAATATACAAGAGTCGATTTTTTTTAAAATAAGTTTTAAAACTGAATTTTATTTCTTTTTTAACCAGTACTTTGACTTTTACAAAAACGAATGTATTCGCCTTTAAAACTGTTACTTTTTATGTAAAAAATTAATGTTAACGTTTCTTGAGAAAATTTTCCAAAAATTATCTTTTATTGTACATGTAATTTTAAAAACTTTTTTAGGAATTCCAAAGTGTTTAATTGTTGACCAGCTAAATGTGATAAAATTGCATAAATTGACTTGCACACTGACACGATTGAGTGCCTGTAAATTACAGTAATCTACATTGTAGTTAACATGACATGGTGCATGATATAACAAATCTGTCACGTTCATTGATTATGGTACATAATTTCAAATTGAATTAAATGGCACTGGCAAAAGTTGAATGCAAGATCGTGTACCACTATTTAGCATGAATAAGAATAGACAATAAGGTTTTTAAAAATAAAAAAGAGCATGCATTTATGAGTAAAAATAGGAATGATGTTTTTTATTTTCAAAGTGGAACCACTAAATAGGCCCTTACTTTGCCTTTTTAAGCTCAACGATAACAGTTTACACAAATAGACAGTAGATTAATTTTATACTAAGATAATTGGCATAATGAAACTATTTACGGTTGATATTGTCAAGAAACGCATTAACTTGCTATATATTTTCCATAAGACACTCGGGGTCTTTCAGACTGTATCGAGATCGTTTCATGGATGATCTCAACTAGGCCAATAGGCGGGTTTTTTTTACTAGAAGAAGGCTATTTTGTATTCAAATGTTGTAAAGTTATGCATAACTCAAAAGTTTTCTTAGAAATTAGAATGAGTGCCGTTGCTTGGACCCATATTGAAAAAAGAATGGGAAAAAAAATCTTGTTTTGGTCTAGCCTGTAGCTTATTGTAATGATAAAAGCTCTGGCAGATTTACTGAATAAATTTGACAGTTTTAGTACATTGCAAATATATAGCGTTTGTCTATCGTGTTCCCATTCCAAAATAAGAGAGTAAATAGACTTGTTGGTGCAAAATACCGGCATAATTGTTTATGCCTGGGTACTCGTTTTAATTAAATTTCAAATGATTGCATTTCAGCATTTTTAGGTCATTTAAGTGCATCAGTAGGTTACCTTATTCAGGGTATCATTTAAGGGAAAGATGTTTGGTGTTTTATTTGTAAAGTAGCATATTTGTGACATTTCTTTTTGACCCAGGTAGAAAGTCAAGGTATGTACTTATAGATTTCTTTAGAATTAAGCTAATTTACTATTTAACTAATATTCAAATTAACATAAGGTAATTATTAGCAGGAAGCAGGCAATATGTGTGTGTGGAGATGACTCCATACATGACTAAATGCTTTTATCACATAAATGCTACAAGTTCTAACGATAGTTTTAATTATATTACAATTAGGCAGGGACATTTTTTTTTGGCTGTACACATACTTTCCGTTCTACAGAGGATAGATTTTGGAGTAATTCTTATTGTTTTCTGCTTATAGTTGTCACCGGAAGAAGAAGAGAGAAGAAGGGTTAGACGGGAGCGTAACAAATTGGCAGCTGCTAGGTGTCGCAAACGAAGACTTGACCATACTAATTGTCTTGTCCATGTAAGAAATTTTTTTTAAAAAAAGTTATGGTAGAGCTATAATAATAATTGCCTCTAGTTGGTTCCAACCAAGTTTAGAATTTGATTGGAAATTTGATGGCAGTTACGGTTACCGTTCATGCAAACTTACATTAGTGCACTGTAGGCAGTATTAATAAGCATTTAAACTATTTGGTTGATATCTTGGCACTTGCAATTTGTATTACTTGAGTTTAGGGCTTAGCAGGAACTTCAGAATTACATCCCTCGTTTTATTTATTTCTTAAATGAATAGGAAACTGACATTTTGGAGGAAAAAAGACAAGAGTTGCGAAATGAAATCCAGGAGTTACAGAGTCAAAGGGAAGAATTGGAATTTATACTGGATGCTCATAAAGTGGTCTGCAAGCTGCAGAAACACAGTCATAATCATGGTGGCGGGGGTCGCAATGATCATCACGACTCGGTAGACGTGAAGCCCATCATCTCCGAACTCAACATAACTATCTCATCTTCTTGTTCAACACCACCAACCACTTCCGTGTCTTCCTCAACAACTAGCACCTCAAATGCATGCAGTGAGATAACGAAGAAGCAACAATCCTTGCTGAATACCTCGTACAATTTGCCATCAAAGCCAGCTCAGCGTCCAAATTCCCTGAATCTAACCTCTACCTTCCTCCCTCCTCGTCCTCCTCCAACAGTGCCTACCTCGATGAATGGAAATTGTGCAAAGCTTAGCAGCCTTACAGAAGAAACTGGCATTATCATCTCCACGCCGTCTTCTGGAATATTTAACTTTGAGGCGCTGATGGAAGGGGGCACAGGGTTGACGCCTGTCACCTCTGGTACTGGGCTGACACCCATGATTCCAACCTGTTCAACTCAACAGAGGTCGACTAATAGCGATCTCGGTAGCCCAGACACCATAACCCCAACCAAACTTGTTTCACTATGATTTTCAATGAATACCTGTCTTTAATTTCTCTCGTTTTTCATTTTTATACCAAAACCTTTTTTTTTTGCAAAAAATCCCGCATTCTTAATATTGTCTGCTGAAGTGAAGCTTGCTGCTTATTTTTTTACTTTTGGAATGCATTTTACTTCATTAACACCCTTTGGGTTTTTGTCCTCTTGTTTGTAATTTATTACTAGAATAGCTTTTCGGGTGCAAATGGTTAAATTTGGGATCATCTTTAAATCAGTTAAAACCGGTTGTAGTATTCCACTTTCTCTTATTGATAGTTGGGCATTCTTTTATTGAAAATTCTTTTTGATTTGTATAAGCGTTGGAATGTCCTTAATTGACAGCAAAATTTGTCTTTTTCCTTCAGCCTAAAGGCAAACATCCACTAAAAAAAGCATTTTCACAAAACATTTGCAAATGGCTGCAAACATATGTGAACATCTTGTCTTTTCTAAACACATATTTGCAAACAACAGTAGGTTTACAAAGATTCCTCATTGACCTGTAGATCTGTTAGAGACGCTGATCTGACTTCACCTGAAACACTGACATATGATTGCAAACGTTTGCTGATCCACGCTTTATTGAGTTTTCACCTAAATAAACATCTCGAGTTTTTACACATTTGCTAACATTCACAAACATTTTGCGCACTTGGTGGATGCCCACCAAGAATCTAGTAGTTTTAATTCAGTTATAAATTTGCTCCTTACTGTTCTGGCACTTTTGGAGCTCCATGGGTATTTATTTTCAAATTTATCAGTATCCATTTTAACTTATTATGATCAATATAACATCATGCATGCTTTGCTCTTGGTCTTAAACAGTCTTCTCATTTGAAATGCTGAACAATTAACCGTTATATATTATCTAATAATAATGGTTGCGACTAATCCTAATAATTGTTCACGCTTTATTATGGATTGTTCCTTCAAAGGCAGAGGCTTGTTTATATCATTTATTAAAACTGAAATTAAGTTATTCTATGTGTATTTCCTATGCTTAGCAAATGTAAGTTCAAAATGGGCGTATCAATTTTTATGTTTATGTATGTATACGTATGAAGCAAACAATCGATCTCTTTAAAAAGATTTTTTAAAATATTTTCTATTAATCTTCATTGTGAATTAGGCCTATATTGTGGTATATTTTTAAGTCATGATTATCAGAATTGATTGTGGAAAATAGTGTTGTCATTTATCGTTAGATGGAAGCTATATATTATTTTGACTAGTAAGCCTTGTTTATTTTGTTTCCATAATTTTATAATAAGCCAAATTTGTAGATGTTGAGCTATATCCGATCACTTCTTTTGTTAGAGATGAGCCACAACACCTTAATACGAATTATATCCTTACGACTGCGAACAATTTCGACTTATTTACTTGCGATTTGATATGAAGAAAGCATCCATTTAGTTTGTTATGTAGTTATAGTTACTTTAGTGATGTTTAAAACACAATTGTCTTGTCATTTTTTTTTCTTGCAATTGATTGCATGAATTACAGTAATATTAGTAGTATTGTACATTACTATTTATTTGTAAATATATTAATTCATCTCATAATCCCATTTCTTTTGATATTACAGTTTACTTTATGACAATATCTCAATTGCAATGGATTGTCTTTAAAGCTGTAGCATTATGAACAATTTTTATTTAAAACATAGTAAACCTGAAATACACTGTTGTTCTTTATGACCATTATAAAGGTCGTGTACAGCAGCAGTATACATTGTATACTAATTGTTGCAGTAATAATATCAGTAAAAAAGGTATGATAATTCTGATCATCAAATTAGCCAGAATTTGAACCATCAAGAGGGTGATAAATGTATCAGTAAAAAGTATAATAATGATGTTTGGTGAACTTTTTTCTGATGTTTGTATGTTCAGCATAATTAAGTTATTGCTTATTTAATATAAACACCTCCAGTTAAAAAAAACAAAAGAAATTATTTTCTTTTTATCACATAAAATTTGCTGCAAAAATAAAAACCTTCTTGCATAATTTCCTCGTTAATTACCTGATTCCCATGAAAAGAAATGCCTTTAGACTCAATTAATTGAGGATGAATGAAGTGAAAAATTACTACTAAAAAAGTTTGTTATAACTTTTTTTGTGATAAAAAAATCAGCACTTTTAAAATGAAATTTCCAAAGCATATTTAACTGCCTGTACATTAAAAATTTGTAAAAATTCGATGTTTATATTACATGAAACACGTTGGAAAACATTTTATACGAAACTTCACCCTTGGTTGTGTGACGAAAGCCGCAAGGGCTTTCGTCACTCAACCTTGGGATTTCATTTCGTATAAAATTATTTCCCCTGTTTCATCTAATACGTAATGCCCATTTATATTTCACAATAATTTCTAGGCTTGAGCTGTTGAGCACAATGAGCAGTCCAGTATAAACATGCATGCTCACGCAATGAGTGATCTGAACTTTGCGTTACAATAAATAGGCAGCTCTATGGCCACCATGTCTGTATGCATGGCTAACGAAATTTGAAGGCAACAGTTTGTTATGGTTTACTGTCACAAAATGACTGAGGGAGGGGGAAGTCGAAGGGGTGGATCCAGTAGAAATTTTGTGGGTGGTCCAGCAGCTAGGTTAAAGATTATATTTATTCTGAGTTCACGCTATGCATAAGGAATCATTTCAAAGTAGAAACGTGATTTCCACCAAAAGTACATGACCGTACGTCTCTCTGAAGGGAAAAGAACTATTTTCCAAGGTTGCTTGAGACTTTTTAGGGACCCTGTAGGTGCCGGGCTTTTGAGTGACGTCATCACGGCATTCTCGATTTGGGCGCCACCTTCGACCATGGTCGAAGGGCGCCACTATAGAAATGAAGCTGCAATGGAGAAAAGTTACGATGCCGTTGTGATTTGAATTTAAAATGTTAATGAATGACTTTCCTAAAGGATGAAGGATCGATTTGTGGTAAGTATAACGTTATAACACTATAAATGCAAAACAAATAGGCGACTCTGGTTGGATAAATTGTTTTTGCCCCACAGGTAACATGTTTTCGAAACAATGCAGGGGCTCCATGTAACGGAGAAATCGAAAAAGTCTTACCTAACCAGGGAGTTTTGTCACTGGAACCCTTAAGGAGGGGCTCTTACTTCCTCATCCCCCATTTCCAACAAAATCTGACCTTACCAAACAGCCTAGACTAGCTTATTTTAAAACGCCAGCAAGCAATGCACGGTGTAAATTGTAGGCCTAGGGTGGTCCTACTATCATGTTTCCAAAACATTCAACAAATAGGTGAAGAACAAACCAAAAAGTACTTTCCTTACCATGGGCAAAAACTGCGGTACATGTATACCTATGGGGCCCCACTTTAAAAGTGTTGAAAATCGTATTTTTATTGAATATTATGTAATCTCTTGGCAGCG
>JAQIXP010000007.1:0-62011 GCA_034700285.1 Proteroiulus fuscus | reverse complement strand
CTCACAGGGCAGATTAACAAAAAAAGAATGCATCAAGTTTTAGTAAATTTAATTGTCCTTCATAAAAAATCAAACCCAGTCAATTTATGTTTAGCCATTATCGATTAATTTGTACCGGTACTTAACATGGAGATTCCCTTAGGAGCATGCATTTTTTAAAAGTGTGGACAGCCCCCTTAAACCTTGTTTTCCAGTTTGTGGCGGCAACATTTTTCAATATTTCATATTTTCATTCACACGTATGGAAAAACCTTGGTTGGCTTTATATGATAATTAAGGTCAAATGTGAAAGATTCTGAAGTTGTGTTTTAATTGGATTTATAAGCAGTTAATGACATCCTAAAATGAATGGATGTAGCTTTTTTGCAGAATCTTATTTAAACGATGAGACAATTTTAAAGGTTGCTATGCATAAAGTTGAATTTTAAATAATTTTGTGGGTACCTTAATTTTCGCCTTTAAGATGATCTTAATTATAGTAATATTTTATGAAAATGCCTGCTTAATATGTTAATGTATGATATTATTCAGTTAACCCTTTGATCTCCCATGCAGTGATACTGTAATACCATTGTATGCAAAATTCGATTGAATTTTAAAATGAAACTATGCTCCTCATTATTGCATGAAATGATCCACAATAACTTGCAGAAAATTGCATCTTAGCTCGAACTTTAAGAAAATATATGAGGTTAACATGGGTCATGATCGATACATACACTGACCCACCTTTACTGCAACTGAATTACTATTCAAAATAAGTTCAAAGACCTCACTTAAATGAATTGCTAACCACAAGAAACCTAACTGAATTCCTATTTTTTAAGCTGTAGGCTTAAAAATTACACATTGCAAAATTACAAAATTTACACATTGCCTTTATTTTTGCTACGATTCCTTTGTAGGAAAATAGTTGGTTTTTTTCTTTGGTAATTTTTTTTTATTAAAGCAGAGCTGTAACTTGATTATTTGAAGTTGTGTGAGAACTCTTGGATTGCAAATATGATTTCAGAGAAAATTTAAAACCATACAGGCCTTGTTAAATTAATATTTCGTAACAGCTTCATATACAGCATATTGCAAGCAGAAATTTTTGCGTGTCAATTTTGCAGTGTTTTGAATTGTACTTCGTTTTACCAATATAGTTTGTTAGTGAGACCCTTATAGCTATATCACACTGTTTATTATAATTTTTTATCGAAATTAATTTTAAATTTTTGAATAGCCTAAAAGTTTTCAAAATAAATATTGTAAATTCATGTTTAAATAAATATTTGCAAAAGCATATCTTTGCATGCATATATTCTGACATTTTTAAAAGCAAAGTTATGGATAATTTGTGTCTATTTTGCTATTTCCATGTATTTTTTATATAACAAAAGAAGCAAACTTTTAATATTTACTAGTTTCTTCACGAAGAATGCTTTTTTGTTTTACTTTACATTTGTTTTATTAATCATTTGTTGTTTATTGATTGAACCCAAGACTTTTATCGATTACGGTTCCGTACTATATTATTATTTAATTTTCAATTTGCCAAAATAGTTTCACTGTCTTCAGTTAATCTTTTTTTGTATTTATGTTTGACCAGTGAGTTTAAATTAAACATAAAGAAAATAGGGTAACAAATACCATATATTGTAAATTGAATTCTTTGGCTTGGGTCTTCAAATTGAATCTGAAATATTGACCCATCAAATAGATAGAAAATGGATTCTTAAACTATTTTTATTGCAATTGAATATATATAGGCAAAAATATTAAATAAAGCATATTTAAAATTAAAAATTTTTTTTTCATTTAGAGGAGAAATAATATTGCATTATTAATTCTCAATTCAATTGCAGTATAAATAATGTAAAAAATGATGAAACAAATTAAAATTATTTATTTAACAAAATATTCTCCAATACTATTATGAACTAATCGAATTACATCTGAGATTTTATTAATGGTTCTATCAGTAGAATATTGAATTTAAAATTGAAAAATTCTTTTTTAAATAACTTATGACTTGAATGATTTTACAATCTCTTAAAAGAACATAAGAAAGCAATTTTAGTGTAATTAAAAATTGTTCTAAAATGCTTTGATAAACAGTATTGAATGTAATAACAGAATAATTTCTAAAATTAAATTGTTCATTGTTTATTTAATTTGTATGTATGCATGAAAAAGTGTAATAAATTGTTTTGTGTATCATATTTTGCTAATTTAGCAGTATGAAAAGCAAAGCAGTGAAAGTGATTTTTTTTTTGTTTTTATTAAATAATTTCAATATACATACTTATATTTAATTTCAATTACAAAAAGCAAGCAGACCTAGATTGCCTAATATTTATTATATACATACGTACATAATGAGCAAAAACAAGTTTTCAAATCACTAAAGATATTCACGATATTTTTAATTACTCCTCTGATGAGCTTCATAATATTTTGTAAACATTAATGGAAATCCATAACCATCATTACCTCTACTTTCGTCGCTTATCCTTCTGTAAATCATACATTTTAGTCTTTGTATTTAAAACAATTGCTTTGAATTGCATTGTTAAAGGTGCACGAGTTTCCTCGATTAAAAAAAAAAGACTAAATGCACTAAAAAGTGATGGCCTACAAAGATGTTCAAACATTAAACAAAACAGGTGGGGCTACTACATTGACACGCATAATACCCACAATAATATGCTTTCAACCAGAGTTCATTAGGGGTAAATATGAAGCAGTAGTAATTAACAAAAGTTAAAACACTTTCCATTTTGTGCATGTGTTTTGGTTTTTATATTTTTGAAAACCATTTTGAAAAGTAGGTAAAATTTTGAAAAGTAGGTAAAATTAGTCAAATTCTTCCAGTGTCCTATGAAATTGTTTAAGTTTTATTTTCAAGTTTATTTTGTGCACATTTTTTTTTAAACATTTGGAGTTTTTGGAGTTATAAATAGTCATAATTTTCATATACAAGAAAGTCATAAAGAGCCGTATTTTCATATTTAAATAGTTTAGTGGACACAATGTTGTCAAATTTTAAATTATATAGACCATTGATTATATACAGTAATTATGTATAATTCTTAGTATGACTGACTATTTCACTGTATATATAAGTGAAGAGCTGAGATCAAAAACAACATCAGTCTATTTTTGCTGAAAATAAGATATTTACATAAAATGGTAGCTAAAGTTCATTCAGTGTGATCCACTAAATTAATAAGAAATTAAGGAAAAATAGGAAAAAGTTTCTCATTTTGACTACTAAAGATTAAAATACCAGAATCTCTGTGTACAATTTTGAGTATTAGGTACCCAAATTTGGGTATAGGGTTAAAGTGGGCTAAAAACAAGTAGATTTCTTTGAAGGGAACCAAAATGTGAAGGTGCGTGCCAAAGCACAAATTTCTATCTTAAAACTTAAGCTCAGAATTTTAAAATAACTAATTTTAATGCAATAAATCTGGATTTTCATTAAAGATATTTTTTTCTCAAAACAAGGTCTGGACTTATTTGGTTTTTTATCCCAGTTCTTCAATTATTGCAAGTATTTGATATTTACCATATAAAGTACGGGTATTCCGAGAATTGTTTTATTTTCTTAAAAAACTCACTGTTATTACAATGTTATGGGAAATATGGACGTTATTTAGGTATACTAAAAAAAGACATTAAAAATATTTAGTTACATGCACAATATGAAGAATTCAGTACCTAGGAACAACAAATTGTTTACTTGATAAAAAAAAAGAAACCTTAAAATTTCTGGTATATCAATTTATATCCGTAGGTTATTATGAGTTCCAACAAAGACCAGAGAAAATGTGCATCTGCAATGGATGAATTCATAGCTTTTAGACTGTTTTCTTAAATCTATTTTTGGAATTTTCAAGTTTACTCTAGTGAAAAATATTTACATTATATATAGGCTTCACGCTATGCTGGGAATAATATATTTTGAAAAAATATATGTATTTTATATTTATCAACAAAGCTTTATTTTCAATGACATCTATTTACAATTTCATTTAGCCTCAGGTTTTAAATTTATGAATTCTAGGTTATGGCCTTGTCCATCTTATTTGGTCAAATACATATAAAGGATGCTGTTGTAGCACAATTATTTGGACTATATTCAATTTAATTAAAAAACCTTCATATACAATGCACAATAAATTTTTATTCCAACAAATTTGGAGCAAATGCAATGCAAATCATTGACTGGAAAATTTTTTTACGTGTAAATGTGCGCACATCAATTGGCCAATTGGCCCAATTACACTTAAGGTAAATAAAATAATGTTGATGCTACTGTGTCACAAGAAGCTATTAGACTTGAGCCCAAATTTATAAACTTTTGTTTTTATTTTTGTAATTATTATTAAAGATAGAAATGTTAATTTCTTAGCCTATTTAAACAATCACAGGAAATGATAGCATCTGTGTTTAATGCATTTTGTATGCTTTTTCATTCTTCACTGGTTTTTAGCTTTTGTTGAATTTTACACTCTGTAGTTTGTAATCTTTTCTGACTATCACTGTTAAATATTTCTGAATAACATTATGTAATTTAGGAAAGTGTTTTTATTCACGTGGACCACCGTGCTTTTTTACTTTCACTAAAAGCTGATCCCATGATGAACGAAGGCATTAGTAAACTTGATTTTAGAGATAATGCTATACTTCATGCATACATTCATCAAACATCTTGATTTATGTTAACGTATTCGTTAGTCATACCTCATATTAAAATGACAAAAAGGTAAATTTGTGTTAAATTGTTACTCAAGTGAAACAAAGATAGTGGTTGCCCCAGAAATGTTGATGATGTTACCCTCTATCTAAATTTTCGTGGAAATTGAGGTCCTCAGAGAAATATACTTCTGCATCCCTATTACCTTCCATTAATGAAATTGAGAATGAAATATTTTAATTTGTTCGTGAATTCGTTCTGTTCAAATGGTCACAATTTATGACTGTTATTAATGAGAAGATTTTGGGTTTAAATCCAAGTATTGTCTTACTTCCCAAGTATTTATCCACCAGCAAAGTAGTAATGGTTCTTCCATCTTTCATGGTTTATGTGATGTATTGGAACTTGGTACAATACATTTCCAAAATTTTCCAAATTAAAAATGGTGTTAGGCTAATTTATTTATTATTTAAAAAATGAAAACATTTTTTTTTTATTTTGAGAAAAGTTAAATGATAAAAATCAAGCATAAACCAATATCCATTTAAGGACTTGCTGTTTCTCACAATAAACACAATTTGTTGGTTACACCATCATTTCCCAACATGCATTACACTGATATAGTTTGGAAGGGGCAATTGAAACTTGAATTTGTATAAGGATGGGGGGGGGGGGGGGGGGGAGGGCGACTGCTCCGATTGCCCCTCTCCCCCATCCCGCGTGTATCCGAGCCTGTGTGATTATTGCAATATTGTTAGACTTTCTATTTTGCATTTGGATTATCTCTCCAAACTATATTGCTTGAGTTTTCGTTTTAAAAATGTCTAAAATTAAGTGCTTCATATGCAAGCATGCATTGCTCCGTTATGTCTTATATAAGCTAGTTTCTGCTAGTTTAAGCTAGTTCGGTCGTTATTATGCAAACGTTTTGAATAAATGTTTTTTTTATAACTGCAAATGAAATTCCGAGAAATTTGCCACTGTTACTTGTTAACTTTTGCGATTGCAATCAGTGAATAGGAGGATATCGCCTCTTACTATGCATAAAAAATTAAAAATTCATAGTAAAAGGAAGTTATGATTGCTAGACAATACTTCTTATGCAGATTTTAAGATAAAATTAAAACTATTTGGGATGAAGTTTGAAATGAGGAAGCGGTGACTTGTTGGTTACCAAAGGGTTAAATGCTCTCTCTCTCTCTCTCTCTCTCTCTCTCTCTCTCTTTTTGTCACTGAGGAAATAAGGATGTTCCACATGGTCGACTAATGGTTAATAGAAAATATCTGATTAAATTAATAACTTTGATTAAATATTTCAATATAGACAATATGGACATTCTTTACCTCAAGAAACAAGGATTTGAGTGGTAATTATCTGTTCAAAATCATTTTTGAATCCCTAATGAAACTCTTCCTTAATTCCACATTTGGGTGGACAAAATTAAGATTATATGACTTGGGGATAGACAGATGTAAAAGGTTCCTTGTAGCATTAATAGTATAAGATTAAATAATGATTATTTCATTTGGGAATAAAAATAATTTGAAAATTTAACAATTTCTCAATTTAAAAAGAGACTTTTGAATAAAAGAAAGTCTTTCTTTAATTCAACAAATTTAAAAATAACTTTATACAAAACGAGACTTTAAATAATTTTGAATAAACAATGTCCCTCTCTCCATCGAGCCTCGAAAAACTTGTATAATATTTTATAGGAAAATTTACTAATTAATAAATTTCAAAATTAGAGCTAATGAATTATTTAAAAATTGTCGCTGCAATAAGTTGACAATAATAATAAAAAAGTGCCATTGACACACTGACACAGAAGTGAATCTGACCCTGGTTGCAATTCTTATTAAAATAATAAACTCCCAAAAGTATTGTAATATTTTCAGAATCTCAGTAACTTTGCTATTTTTTTTTAAATTGTTGTTTATTATGCTTGCTCTCATATTGTCCATGGCTTCATTAAGTTTCTGTCTAATTGGTTTACCTATTACTGGCTTGGAAAAGGAATATCGGAAACGTGGTTCACATAGTTAAGACTAATAAAACGTAAATTAAAATTAACTGTTTATATTTCTTCAGGATAGTTGAAGGTAAAATGGAAGGTTGTCAAAGAAATGACTTTTCCCATGCAATTATTTGAAGATACATTTCATGTTACTACTCTCGGTCCATACATTTTTTGAAGGATTTTCCTTTCATTTATTTATGTCAGTGACTGGTTACCCACCTTTACAGTAATTTTATTAATTATAAACTGAGATTTGGGATTTCTTAGTAATTAAAGCTTTAAGATGAAACATGTTTAGCTTACCAATGTTCTAATTAGAGTGAATGTTGGACTAATTCGCAAAATCCCTAACTTTATTATGATCATAATTACTTCCAAGGATTAAAAATTTGCTAATTTATTCAGCAGAGCTAGAAAATTTAAATAAAGTTATTGTACTCTTGCACATGTATAATATCTTTAAGTCGGAAGTTAATGTGCATATTTTCTGAAATTGATATCTTTTCGTGATCTAAATTGTTAAATTAAAAATGAAAAATGTTGGTTTTATATTAAAATGTTTGTTTTGTATTTAATCCTGAAAAGTAGTCCTGTGATTCTAAGTTTGAAGAAGGGTATTCATTTTGCCCTCTTATCACTAAATGTAGGTAATGAATAAATTTGTGGTTCCTGCAAAAACTTTGAGGATTTTATTTTCTAAAACAAATTTTTACATTGTTTTAAAAGGTGAATTTGTTTAACCTGATATTGGCCATTTCTTTATGGTGTATAACTAACAAAGCAATTATACGTTTACGGTAGCAGATAAAAGTAAAGCATTATAAAAAGGCAGTCAGAAAAGATGATTATTAATGATTCAATAACCTTCTCCATTCTGATAACTGAACCATTTTAAAATTATGCTTCATTATTTTCATCTAGTATAAAAAATTGGTGTTTTTTTCTCAGCAGAAAGTAGATCACCCTATTATTAGGAAGCCTCACCATCCCCATTTTGGCATCATTTAAGCCTATGTGTATGCACATAGGATAGGAACTGGAACAATATGGTTGGCGTGTGAAAGTAAATTATGCCTAAGCCTATCGTATTTAAACATCTTTCCACCTGAGTTCATCTGCTATAAAAGCATCTGCATATCATCCCAAAAGAATTCACTTACCTTTGGTCATCGGGACTGAAACATATTTTTATGATAATGTATGCCGGATAGTTTTAAGTAGATGCAGAGAGGAATTGTGTGAATTATACTTACTGAAAAGTCAAGTTGTGGAATACATTAATTTTATCCTTGGGTTTGGACAACTAAAAAATTTGTTGATTTTTAACTGTCAAAAAATACAGTTAAGTGCGCCTGAACACAGGACGTGCAGTGGTAATTAATTTGATTTTAATATTAATTTATACCTAGCTTTTGTTTTTAGTTGTTTAAAATGTGTACATGGACTTGTACATGTTTTAGCATTTTAGAGTTACTCTTCTAATTTATATTTGCAAAACATATTTTTGAAAAACTGTAAATAACAGTTTGTTTTCTATTTATTAAGATGTATTCATCATGGCCATGTACATCTTATAACATTTTGGAATTTTCATCTAGTTTATGTAAACATAGAATTATTTAAAAAAAAATGTTCAGTTCTTGCTCAAAAACTTAAGTAAAATTATTTATTTAATGAATTTAATCCAAAATACATGTTTACAGTATAATTTTTAATTAAGCTTTGAAAAATATTATATTTTTAAAAGTATCTTTATTAATAATTTAAACTTTTTATCTTAAAGTTTTTATGTAGTTCATAATATGTGCTTAGTTTTTTTTATAAAAATTTCCTTTGCTTACCCCAAAGCATAGTAAACTTAATTATTTTTTTTTTAATTTTGACTCAAACTTCAAGTTAACAATTTAATTTTTTAATTAATTTCTGAAAATATTAATTTATTTTGTAATATGTACTTGTTGTTGTCAATTGACTAAAATGTGCCACTTTTTAACATCTTAGAATATTTCATTTCTCTATACAATAGAATTATTTCTAAAAATGCATTCTGCTTCTTCCAAAACCTGGCATAATTATTTACTTTCAATGAATTTAGATCCAATACTGATATTTGATCGTTACTCTTTGAATTATAAGCTTTAAACATTCATGACCTGCCATGGTCATGATGGAATATGCTTTGAAATTTAAAATTGTATTTTTATACCAAAGTTTATGGATGCCATTATTTCACTTAAAACTATTTTCCATAAAAATTCAATTTAAATCAAATTCTGGAGTTCCATAATTGGTAATAATACTTTCTAAATTAGGTTGCACTTTAATAAATTGACTTTCCTTGCTTGTAATTAGATCCAAGACAATATTTGTGCCAATGTTAGTTTAAGGAATCATATAAAACTACTGCAACATTATGCACACTTGCAAAATTAATAGCTTTAACCCCAGGGTTAGTATAGTCATGTGATTTATTTGGTCAAGGGAACGTTAAACTGGTCTTGACACTATTAAATATATAAATTTACTATAGAAAACCCAAGCCAGAATTAATTTCTTTTATGAATTGATATTTTGTAGGCCTACTGTTAATTTCTAAACAAATCACATGCACGTATTCGCATAGTTCATAGACAAATTTAACAAATTAGGCTAAGTTCTTTCTAATTCAGGCACTAAATTCATTTCTTGTTTATTGCCTTATTTAATTTCATAATTGTAATATATATGAATTCTCATGCGTCTAATGTTTATTTTTCTATGGCACCTTTTCCTGTTTAAGTACTGATTCGTCCCTTGTGACTTGTATACTCATATACTGGCGGCCGCACATTAAATCTCCATACGATTAAATGCATGGCTGACCATAATTTCATCCATTGTATTATCTTAATTACTAAGTTGAAGCAATTACGGTAATTAAAAACTAAGCATATACCGTTTTCGTTTATTTTCAGATTGGGCGAAAGTCAAAATGAACAATAAGTTAATTTTCCTCATGATTATAGGTAATCAAATTGGCCTTAATGAAATAAGGAATCATAATTTATTCTTGAGCATATTTTTCGGTTTCATTTTTTATTTAACTAATTGCAGTCTGCTTAATTTTCTAGGCGTTGCTCTTGCCGCATCCAGTAAAAATAAAACTGTATCAAAATTAAAGGTATGATTGCATGTCCAATAATTAATCTAAGTAGTATTGGGCACCTAACCAGCTTTCTTAATAGTCCAGGAAAGTCCAGAGCTTAAATATAAATTGAACATGACCAAGTGTTAAAAGTAAATTTTGAGAACTAAATGCTTAGTGACTTGAAAATCAAAGGCATTTTTAACATACATTTTACATTTTTGTGACCTTAAAATCTAAGAAAAACTAGTTTTTATTTATTTGATTGGCTCTCAAATTCGTTTTCCTCATATCTGTATTGAATTTCATAGTGATCGTAGTCATAGGTTTTAGTTGGAAACTTTAGCCTAACACCATAACAGTTTCTTAAAGATATTTACGGATTTGAAAACCAAAGCAGTCAAAATTCATTTCAATACATAAACAAAAGAATTTGTATATTTCAATGTAGAAATTAAAAAGACAAACCTATGGAGGTGGAGTTCAAACTCCTGTATATAACCAAAATACCTATAGTTCATCAAATGCTGGGGCACAACGATCTGGAGGCAATGTCAAGTCAGGAAGCAGACCTGGAGCAAGCTATGCTGCTCCATCAAGTACTGGAGGCAGCTATGTAGCAGCCAGTTCTGGTGGTTCTTCTGGAGGAGGAGGGGGGAATTATGGAGGGTCATCAGGAGGAGAAGGAAATTATGGAGGGTCAACAGGAGGAGGAGGTGGAGGAAATTATGGCGGATCATCAGGAGGAGGAGGAGGAAATTATGGTGGGTCATCAACAGGAGGAGGCAATTATGGAGGGTCATCAGGTGGAGGAGGAGGAAATTATGGCGGGTCAACAGGAGGAGGTGGAAATTATGGAGGATCCTCAGGAGGAGGAGGAGGGACTTACGGAGGGTCATCTAGCGGCGGAGGTGGTCAAGGTGGATTTCAAGATTATGATGACGGTGAAAATCCTTTGCCTGGAATAGCTGGTCAAGATTATCCAACTCATGGACCACATCCACCTCAAACCTCTTTCAGCTGTTCATCAGTTCCACATGTACCAGGCTATTATGCCAATGTTGAGTATGGATGTCAGGTACGTTGGTGAACGATTTTATCGCATTTAAAATAAATGTAGGAAAAGTTCACTGTGACATGTAATGCAATTTTGGATATGTTTTTCAAACTTTAGGTTTGGCACATCTGCGAAGCTGGTGGCAAGGTCAATACTTTTCTCTGCCCCAATGGAACTCTTTTCAACCAAAAATATTTCGTATGTGATTGGTGGTACAATGTCAACTGTGGTGACTCTTCCCAATTCTTTGGGGTGAATGGAGAGTTGTATCGAGTTCCTGCAGGAGGTGGTGGCGGTGGATATGGGGGAAGGGTTGATTCTGGCAGTCAGCAAAGCTCTGGTGGTTATGGTGGTGGTCAGCAAAGTTCTGGTGGTTATGGAGGTGGGCAGCAAAGCTCTGGTGGTTATGGAGGTGGGCAGCAAAGCTCTGGTGGTTATGGTGGTGGTCAGCAAAGCTCTGGTGGTTATGGAGGTGGTCAACAAGCCTCTGGTGGTTATGGTGGCAGTCAGCAAAGCTCAGGAAGTTACGGCCAGCAAAGCTCAGGAAGTTATGGCGGTGGCAGTCGACAAAGTTCTGGAGGTTACAGTAGTGGTCAGCAAGCTCCTTCGAGCAGCTATGGCGGTGGTCAGCAGAGCTCAGGAAGTTATGGCCAGCAAGCATCTACAGGGAGCTATGGTGGTGGCCAGCAATCTGCTGGGGGTTATGGTGGCAGGCGACAGAGCTCGAGTGGTAATTATGGTAGTGGTGGTGGTCAACAGAGTTCTGGAGGTAATTACGGTAGTGGTGGTGGTCAACAGAGCTCGGGAGGTTATGGTGGCCAGCAAACAACAGTGGCTACTTACGGTGGTGTTCAGCAAACATCCACAGTTAGTTATGGTGGTGGTGGTAGTGGTGGTCAGCAGACATCTGCTGGCTATGCTGGTAGTCAGCAAAGCTCAGGTGGCTATGGCAGTCCCCAACAAACATCCACTGCTAGTTACGGCGGTGGCCGACAGGCATCTGGTAGCTATGGGGGTGGTCAGCAAACGTCAACTGCTAGTTACGGTGGTGGCCAACAGACATCTAGTGGATATGGAGGTGGCCAACGTAGTTCTAGTGGTCAAAAAGCAAGTACAGGAAGCTACGGAAATGTTCAACAGAGCTCTAGCAATTATGGCAGTGGTCAACCAGGCAGTCAAGGAGGATATTCTAATTCAGTTAGCAGTGGACAAAGTACTGTCGGAGGTCAATCTAGCCACTATAGTTTCACTGCTGGATCAGATGACTCCTTCGTGGATAATGGTTACTAAGATAGTTTCGATATTGAAGATGAATTGTTTTCGCTCATATTCGTTAACCCTATTTAAATGTTATAAATACTGAATTCTATAAGATTTTCTTATTATTTATAGACAAATTTTGTTTAAAAAAATTATCAGTATGGTGCAAATGGCGCCATTAAAAATATCGGTAAAACTTTAATTTCCAGTATTACATGCAATTTCAATTTTTAATAAAACATGGAGTTTTGGGGAATTTCCAGGGGCTTTGAAACACATTTATTATTGAAATATTGCCTAGCATACCTTAACATAACCTCACTAAATATTATGGAAATCCTTTAACTGCAGTCCGGATGTATTGCCAAATGTTTGATGAATGCTAGATTCATTTTATTTTAAAAAACTAATTCAAACTTAGCTCAAATTTTACTTTAAATGACTAACCAAGCATTTATAAATGTATTTTTTGTTTCCTTGCGCACTTTCGGTACCTCAAAAAGTGTTTAGTTGTGTTTAGCTATTATTCAAATCAGTTGTATAGACTCGTATAAGATTTACTTAATTTAAGGAATTCTTATTGTTAATAATAATAAATAATAATTTAAAAATCTGAAATTTTTTAATTTGGAAAACTTTGTATGAAAATACAGATTTTGAAGTTAATGAAATGAAAGAAATTATATAGATATAGGAGTCATCCTAAAGGTAGTACGTATACTAAACCAATATTTATCCACCAACATGTTGGATTAATGGTTTATGTGATGTACTGGAACCTGTTACCAGTACATATAAACATGTTGGTTCCAATTCAATTCAACTCAGTACTTTATATAACACATCATCACAATTTCCTAAAAGTTTATGAACTTAAAAATGCATTTTAGCAAATATTTGTTAATTATTATTTAAAAAAAAAAAATCAATTTTTTTTTGTTTGGTTTTTGAGAAAAGTTATAAGCAATAATAAAACAATATCCATATTGGATTTGATATTTTCAATGGAACAACCATTTGTTGGTTATACCATCATTTTATAACACATTACACTGACCAACATTTACCAACACTGGAGAAAACTAAATCATGAAAATCTTAAATTCTTGAAATAAAGTCTTTGACATACAGTAATATATTATATGAACTAATGCAAAATATAGATTTTTGAATCAAGAAAATCTTTAGAAATCGTATTCAATGATCTGAGAAGTGCCCTTAGCATGAAATAATCCCATAATGAATGTCCTTATGGATGTCTTCAGGTCAGCACCATGTAAATCCTTTACAAGTGGATTTATATGTACTTTGAAGAGAAAATCCCTTGTGTACTTACGGGAATTGAATTATTGATCTTTTATTCACAAGTATTGTGTCGTGAACTTGAGCACTATGGATTTCTGCCTTGATCGCAGTTGCGTTATGTTTAAAAGACACATGCCCTTTATGCAATTCACAATATACATCCCCTCATGTATACTATGTGATACTTGAGTTGTCCATACTTTATTTGGAATTCCAAATCCTTTTTCAGAAGATGAAATATATTTGGATTCCATTACGTTAATTTAAATATAATTTTGAGTATAATCTGGACAAGTAATCTGCAAACCTCTGTAAAAATATAGTTTACTTCATTGGACGACAAAATTAAAATTCAAAGCACGACATATCATTTGCCTTAAATGACAATTAAATAGACAGTTAAGCCTCTTAGGGTCAACTGACCAGACGTGGGCTTATATTCGCAAGAATAATTCTCAAAATAATTTTATGTTGTTTACTGGTATTAGGCCCATAATAAATCCGTCTGCTTAAGTATTACCGATGTAATGCTAGTAAATATATTTGTTAGATAATTTCTGTTAATATTTGTATAAAATATTAGAAATATTTGAAACTTTGTAAATGTATTATTATATTTGATTTAAAAATTGGCGTTTTTTTAATTTTCATTATTTTGTCAATTTGTCCTATTTTAATTTGAATTATTTTTTTCTAAATTGAATGCAGAGCTCTTATGTAAATTGTTTTTTTAGTTTAAATTTTATATTGACATTGTTTATGACGAATATTATGTTGTACAAAAATCTTTAATATGATGCTAAAATAATGGCAAATTAATGCGCTCTATTTGAAGAAAAATAGATGATAGTATAATGAAGACTGTTAATAAAACCAAACATTAAGTCTTTGTTTATATAATCGGCTAATGATATTGTTTTGTTAGTTCCATGTAAAAGCGTGAGAAACACTGCTGTTTATCTTAAGGAGAAAAACTGTTTTTCAATAGATTTTTACGCTTGATTTTGAAATGTATTTAAGGTAAATAAAAATGCGGTTACTGTGACATTAGCTAACAATGAAGAATGTATCAGTTCTTTGCGCTGAAAATGATAAAACGTGAGTTTCGTACAATAAGTATCTCCAAAAAAAGAAACCATCTCAGGAATGTATCTGTAGTATTGATATGCTAATTGTTAGTCTTTTAAATTCACTTAATAGCAGGGATGACATCTGATTGGTGACAAATTCACCATTAGAGGGTTTATCGTTTTGTTGTTATATTTTTGTCATAAGATACTATTATTCCCAATTCTTCATGCTACACATCATTGCTCATTACTTTTGTATATAAGGGCTCGAAGCCATCGTTAAAATCACAACAAACATTTTGATCATCAGATCTGTTTGCGGTAAGAAAGTTTCCAATTTAGGAATCAAATATTGAAATCATTTCAAATAACTTTAGGGAAATTTCCTAATAGATTCTCTTCTCGTTCAGTAGGATTTCTTGCAAGAATGGCCAAGCAATTTCTTATCCTCGCTTTTGGTAAGCAAATATAGTTGCAATTTGATGCTTTTACTGTATGCAGAACCATGATTTATGTATAATATTCCATTGCATCATTATATGCACATGCATGCAGTCAATGCATCCTCTTGCTATATTTCTGTAGCTATAAAATGTACATTTACTAACAATTTATTTTCACAGCTGTTGTGGCTGCAGTTTATGCTGAAGAATCTCAAGATGATAGGGTGAGCATTGAACTTATCTTCAAAACGATAAAAAACAATATAAGGATGCATTTAATAGAATGAGTCATAATTTCTCTTATGTATAATGCATCTCAAATAATGCTGATAAATTCCTTGCTTTGTGGTTAAAAATGGAGTAAAACTTAAGCATCATAGACAAAGCAGCATAAACTAATTAATTTTCTTAAGTACCATCCATGACATTTATTTAAAGCCAAAAATAAGGATATTCCTAAAATCTCAAAAGATCTTATATTTATAGCATTGGCGCTTGTCTAAGTTTAAACAAATGTCTAAAGTTATCCTTGGGTTTCGCAGAGAAATGAACAAAATTAGACAAAATTTAGAAACTTAGTAAAACCAGTCAGAGTGGGGTAGAGGGGTTAAAAACTCCTTTATGTACGTTTGCTAGTTAAATTAGTAACTTGATCCATCTATTTAACAGTGGTTAAAGGTGTACCGATGTGTCTTTCATATTGCCATTACAAATGAAACAAATACGACCTCGTAAGTTTTTTTCCAAAGTTTGCAAAGCATTATTTTCAACTTTTTTGCAGGCAAAACGAGGTGTTGGTGGTTATGGAGGCGGTAGCAGTCTTGGAGGTGGTTTAGGTGGAGGATATGGCGGTGGTGGCGGAGGAGGATATGGTGGTGGTGGTGGTGGTTATGGAGGAGGCGGTGGTGGTTACGGAGGAGGCGGTGGCGGTTACGGAGGAGGCGGTGGCGGCAGTAGTTATGGTGCTGGTTCCGGTCACAATGCCGCAGCCGCTGCTGCAGGAGCTGTGGCTTACAGCGCAGGATTGGACATTTTCGGTGCCTTGAATACCGCAAAGAACAGCGCTGCAGGAGCTGCCCAACAAGCCTCTCAAGCTGTCCATGCCGCTCAGGCCGCAGCTGAAGCCGCCCAAGCCAAGTGGATTGCAGCTCAACACCAAATCCAGGCCGTGCAGGCAGCCGCTGCAGCCCAGACTGCAGCAGCTCAAAAGGCAGCTTATTACGCTACAGCTGCAGCTAATGCCAGGGCAGCTGCAGCTGAAAGAGCGGCTTATCAAGCTAAAGCTAGCGCCCAAGCCAAGGCTAATGATGCCCTACGACATGCTGCTGCCATTAAAGCTGCCGCCCATGCCAAAATAGCATATGCTCAAGCCCAGAAGTACAGTTCTGGGGGCGGATATGGGGGTGGGGGATATTCCAGTGGTGGTGGTGGGGGATATTCCAGTGGTGGCGGTGGGGGTTATGGTGGAGGTTATTGAGTAACCAGAAACTCGCCAAAATTATTATGGAAGTCTGATTTATTTGTGTAATGTTTGACAACTATGCCAGAGTAATTTGTAATATTTATAAGTTTTCTTTCCTTGTACTTATTTAACCTATTCATCCTTAATTATCTTGTAATGTACACATACTGCAATTGAATGTGAAATGTTTTAACTATTTTTTTAGCTAAATTCTATAAAATAATTTAAACTGAATAAAATAGTATGTTTCATGAACACTTTTCGTTTTTCTTCGCATTTTTTTTTTACTGACTTATGCTATGGCAATTAAGAAACTTAAATTTCAAAATGGAATTTATGATAGATGTGTGTATGATATTTGAAAATATCTTATAAGTAATTTCATAATTGCGTTCCAGATTTTTTTTAAAAACATTCGGGTATATTATTGCATGCAATCTTTGGTTTTAATTGCCTCACATTATAACATTAAATCATTTATTAAATTAAAAATTGTATTATTTGAGACATTCAGTCGTGAGCATTAGTCATTCCGCAGGTGTTATATAAATAATTCAACAGCAATTATTATATTTATCAACTTTTACTTTTCCTAAATTTATAATCTTGAGCATTCCAGTGTTAAGTTGAATAAAAATTGTCAAAAATGCGATAACCATGGCGTCAGTTCGGCTTCACTGATGCAATTAACACGAATGCAACTTGAAGATTTGACTGGAAAAATTCAATACATACTTATGTCCTTGTTGGGAATTTAATTTAGTAGATATGTTTTAAGTTTCTAGTGATGTGGGAGTTTTCTTCTGAGATCCCCCCCCTTCTCTCCTTCCCCCTAAACCAATTGAAGTCTTATTTGGGCTGATCGTAGAGTACTGAGTTGAATTGAATTAGGAATTAGTCTACTTAAGATTTGTTATGGATTGAGACTTACTATGTAAAATGTCATGCACTTTAAATGTGTACATATAATGTTGTATGCATGAGGGCATAAAATAATTAATATGGATATAATTAGCAATGAATTAATTAAAAGTCAGAGGAAGTGCATTCAAAAGCAGGAGCTTGATATATAGAAATCGCCCATTCATTGCAAGCTACAAAAATAGGTTAAATTCATTAAATAGTAAATAGAAAAATGCATGCTATTGCGACTGTCTAGAAGTTATCTTTTAGAAGCATTGCTTAACTTTATATGACCTGCCATAGATTTTATATGTAAACTTTAAATATGTTAGGTTTAACCATCAATGAAAAAAGAATAACAACTGTTAAAACAGAATAAAATATGAACTGTTTAATAATTCCTATATCAGATAAGGTTAATTTTGTACTAGTTTATACTGCATGGTAACTGTTAATTGTGTGTAGAATATATGGCTTATTGGTAACCATGACATCATACTAAATATCACAATCTTAATGTTAATTTTTTGAAGCTGTTATAAAATTATATTGACATATTGGTAATGTTTTTGGCTTATTGGTGTATTTATCAGTATATGTCAGTAACTATATATGATGTTTTTGGACCAAATTCGGGCATTTTGTTTATAATTTTTTTTCTTTCTATAGTAAGCCTACCTGTCAACATAATAATTAAACAGGTTTCTGTTTTCAAAATCCGCGAAACTAGAAGATCTCCATATAAATCGTGGGTAAGATTTATTAAGAATAAGTTAGGCAGGGTAACAAACCAATTGGTACCAAAATAAATTATATTTTAAAAGTTTATATTTTATTTTTCTCCAAATTTATATAAAATTTGTATTCATCTCTTAATAGGGTTTTTGGCTAGTTTTTATGGAGAAATATTTTATTTAAACTAAAAGTTATAAATTCCATTAATAAAGTGAAATATGGATGAAGGACAAAATAATCTTGTTCTGTGTTAATGGAGTTTGTGCTGATACAGACAGTGGCATAAGTATGGGTGGGGGGGGGGGGAAGAGGGGGCCCTAGGCCTTAATGTTTCCTCAGAAAAATATCTGCCATACCTAACACAAGAATGAAATCTTTCCAGTTAACAGCACATCATATTTTAAAATCTTATTTGCACCACTTTCTGTACAAAACTTATGAGTTAGGTTTTGTTTTCAATTTAATTTATGAATTTACTGCTTTTTAATAAAAAAGTTATTAAAGAAAGATATTGTATCATAATACTTTGGACACTCAGCTGTATGCAAAGCTCCCCCAAAATAAGGTTTGGAATTTATGCCCCTGGATACAGATGAATTACAAGTACAAGACTATATTTAAAATCTTTTTGGTAAAAATAATTAAGTAAACACAAATAAAAAAATAATGCATATTTCAGACTCTTAGTTAGTCTGCCAGTATAATTAAAGAAAAATACTTACAGGGATTAAATTTTTGGGCAGTTTTAGCCAGTCTTAAGTTTTAACTTAATTTTAAGATTTTTTTTAAATTAATGTCTGGCAATATATTTGAATTTTCTTTGTATGCAAATCTGCAATACAAAAAAGTGTCTGGGAATAGCTTCATTGAGTGATTAACATGCACGATATTTAAAGAGTTCAAAATAGCTAACCACATGGGGCTATCATGACGGTATAATCGAAAATAAAACCGATACCATTCACAAAAGAAAAAAATATAGAGTAAAACTTTCCCATATTCTTTTATTAAAATATAACACTAAAGCTCTGTAACTCTAATTGTTCTTTTGCAATCTTGTTTGTTTTTAGTGTAATTCATGCTGTTTGATTACATGACAAAATTAAATCGAGTGTTTAAACAACAGCGAGCATCGACCTTACGAAGTTATTCCTTTTTTCACTAATTATAAACGCCCTTAATTATTTTACCTAAATTGAGTACTTTTTTAAAGAATTCATCCAAGAGGAATCACATGAAAAGAGCTTCTTTGAAGATCTGAATGCATGCATGTGATTGCATTGGGAAAGATTGTATTACATATACATAAAAAACAAAGGACAGTTTCACTTGTTAATTGTTTACAAGTAGTTTTGTATTTAAGTCAGAAATTAAGAACAAATTTCGTTTTATGTTTTTTAATGTGAGAAGATGACAAATTGATTTCACATGGTTTAGTTTTTTTGACAAATTTCGATGTGGTATAAATAGAGGAATTGTATAGAACTTCTGATTTTCTGTTACGACTTTTGAAGAAATGAGATCGTGGATGATACTTGTAGTTTATGCCATAGGTAAGCGACAAACATATAAGTTTTGAGAATTTATATAAATGAGTTATTAATTAATTATATTATAATATAAAATTTTCAGTCTTGATTATCTTAGCTTTGGCTAACTGTGATGACAGAGTAAGTCAATTTTTATTTTCTATGGCTTGTTAGTAGCAGCTTTGATTATCCTTTATTTCATTTTGTTGACTAAATTGGGAAATACGATTAATTAATTTGCATTTTTGTTTAATATATAAATGGATAATAATAGCATAGTAACTGTCATTTTGCCATTCCCATTACAAATATCTCGAAATATTGCCATAGCCTCATAGGTCATCCCACGCTTTTTAATTATTAGTGTAATATATGTACCCTGAGTACTTTTATATGGAGTAATATTATGTAAAGTTAATACAATTGTTTATGTTCTATCTTGTATAACGACACTTGGCCTAAATATTAATCCTAAGATTATTTTTTATTATTATAAATATGCAGGGTTCATATTTTCATTCATTTACATAAAATCTACTTTAACAGAATTACGTATATATATATATCCTTAAAAAAAGTCAGACCCAGACACAAAACAGTCCAAATAAATAAAGTCAATTATAGAAATTTAAGAGCTAAAAATTTAGACGGGCAAATTTAGTTGATCCAGGTACCAGATCAGAATAGCTCAGGACTGATAGCTGCAATTGATGTCTGAATTGAATCCAGACTGTCTGGATCAGGCCAGATAATAAAATTAGGAATATCTTCAGAAAAATCTATCCTGACAACATATTATCTGATCTGACCTGATTTAGTCTTGGATTTCTTCCTTGACATGATCAAGCATAATTAAACAGTCCTTCCAAAAACCTCAAAAATTAAATTGAAAAACATTTTGTTTACCATTGTCCAAGATCACCTTTCATCAACGTAAATGAGAGCAATTATCTCTTTTATTCATAATAAACAGGAAAAATAATTTCAATAGAGATGATTGACCGTGACCACCAAAGATTAGGAATCACTTGTATATAGTTGTCCTAGAATGCATTTTGATATTAATCGACAAAATTCAGGTTCTACCTACTATGCATTTTACATATTCATGAATCAATCCTATATGATCATAAATCAAGATGAAAATTCCTATATTTTGCAATAATAGGCCAGAGTATTAAATTAGTAATTCCTTATACCGTTTCTCCCAGACAAGTTTCCTTTTTCAAATCGCTTTTCATTTTGCTTCATAACCTAATATGCCGATGAAAACTGCAATGTATGATTTGTTTATCACAGCCAAAACGTGGCGACCAGTATGGATTTAATGCTGGTTTTCAAGGGTTTGTGGGTGGAGCAGCATTGGGAACCCACGGAGGAACCGACTTGCCTATTTCTACCGGTTTTAATTGTGCCATTATGCCTTATCCCGGACTATATGCCGATGTAAATGCAGGTTGTAAGGTATATACACACTCATATTATAATGAATACATATATATATATTTTCCTGAATCAAAATACACCTTCGCAATTAGAAACTTTCTTCCCACTTTCATCATGCTGTTGCAACACTTTTCGCCTACTTTTATTTTTGCAATAGAAGTGGCCATATTGGTTTTTTTTTTAATTTTATTTAGTCAGGGCCAATAAATTGTGCTAACCACTTTTGGAGTAAGCGTAGAATCTATTCAAAGTTTTCTTATGTCGATTGGTTGTTTTTGAAACATTTATTAAAGGGACAGTCTCACTTTGAAACAAGTTGTTCTTAATAAAAAGAGCGTGAAAAATTATAATTAAAATGGAAATTGCGATTGCTTTGACAATATCTATCAATAAATAAAATGATCTGAATACCTGGATTTGGTTGGCAATGCGAAGCCTTAATAGACGCCATGTTTATTAAAGCATAGTAGCGCCTTCTATTGAAATGAAGGTGCGAGCTCTAGTGAAGCCATAGACATACATGTGCTAGGGGGCGCCACCTCACTTTAAAGCTTGCCGAAAGCAACCGAAAGCTAAGGAAAATGGTGCCTACTGTGCATTTTGGAAACGTCGTGATTTCTTCAAAATGAAAACTTTGCTGCAATTAATATTGGCACAGACATTAATATCTAGTAATTGTGTAGGCCCCTACTGTTTAAAAATAACTTGTTTCAAAGTGAGACTGTCCCTTTAAATTTCAGTATAGTGAGAAATAAACTCGTTCACAAACTTCATCTTAATGCAGGAGACTGGGGGGAATGGGACAGGTTCATTGTGACAATTTGAAAATATTTTATCTTAATGACATTGGCAGTAGGCTACAGTCAACTACACAATTTCAGTCCATACTTAGTATTGAATTTCGGGAGTGGCGGCTATACCCCTAAAAAAGATAAAGGGGGGGATGAACTGTGCTGGGACATGGAAAGGGAGATTGGGGGATGGGATAAAAATGGTCAAAATTAGGATGATAATATTTATGGTCAACCCCATGCAATGCAAAGCAATTTTATCATATTAAAGTGAGTCCATTGGTGTATTCATTTGCAGGCTTTTCACATATGTGGTGCAGGTAGCGGTTCCGGAAGTACGTTTTACTGCCCCAAGGGAACCATGTTCAATCAGCAGCATTTTGTGTGTGATTGGTGGTACAACGTCAACTGTGCAGCTTCTCCAAAATTTTACAATTTAAATGCAAACTTGCAGGGCAGTCACGGGGTCAAATCATCTCATGGTGGAGTTGGACAACCGCATGGTCAAGACGTATTCCAGGCATTGTATACAGCTAAAGAAAGTGCATCCATAGCTGCTACACACGCAGAAAGAGCAGCACAGGCTGCCAATGCAGCCAAAAGTGCTGCTCAAGCCAAGCAACTCTCAGCCCAACAACAAATTCACAGTATCAAAGCAGCTGCTCAAGCCCAGCTTAATGCTGCTCGTCGAGCAGCTCAAATCGCAACTTCCATGGCACACTCCAGAACTGCAGCTGCACAGAGATCTGCCGCAGCATTTCAAGCCGAAGCCTATGCAAGAGCCAATGCTGCAGTTAGCCATGCTGCAGCACTAAGGGTAGCGGCCGATGTTAAATTTGCCATAGCTAAAGCCGCTAGTGAAGCTAACAGAAAGACTCAAGTGGCCAAACTTCACCTGGCCATCCAAGAGGAAGCTAGGCAGCATGCCTTCAAGCAGCAGGAAAGAGCAGCACAAGCTCTGGCCAACCAACATACAGGCAATGCTATCAACGTAGGCGATATCATTTCAAATGCAGCTGCAGATGCTAATGGACAGACACAAGTGGCCAATTTACATCTGGCTATTCAAGAGGAAGTAAGACAGAAGGCTTTTGACCATCAGGAAAGAGCGGCGCATTGGGCTCGACAGAGACAGGCCAGCACGAATCTTGCTGCTGCAGTCAACAGGGTTATTGCTAATGCAGCTGCAGATGCCAATGGAAAGGCTGAAGTTGCCAACCTGCATTTGGAAATTCAAGAGAAAGTCAGGCAAACTGCTTTTGACCACCAGGAAAGGGCTATTCAGGCCCAACAGGGACATGGCAATACGAATACCGCGGCTATGGTTAAAAGTGTCATAGCTAACGCAGCAGCAGATGCTAGTGGAAAAGAGCAAGAGGCAAATTTATATTTGGATATTCAAGATAAATCTAGACAGCTAGCATTTGCCCACAAGGACAGCTCAGGTTATGGACACCGAAGACATGACACCAGATCAGCAGTTAAAGATGTGGTCAGTAGTGCTGCTGAAGTGGCTAATAAACAAACGGAAGCTGCTCGTTTTCAGCTGGATATTAAGGAAAAAGCTCGACTGTTGACCAACGCTCAGAAGCAAAGACAAGCTCATCATCGAAGACATGCCAAAGTGGCGAGTGTCGTGAATCGTGAGGTCACTAATGCACATGTAGCAGCTGGAAAAGTGTCAACAGCAGTTCCTAAACAAATTTCCCGCAGGAAAAGAGGTCATTCCAATGCTGTTGATGTTTTGCAGATCATACACAATGCTGCAGCAGATGCCAATCTACAAGCCGAAACTGCTAGTTTGTACTTGGATATTCAGGAGAAAGAAAGGCAACAATATTACAATCAACACGAAAGTTCTGCCCACCATAGACGTAGACATGCCGTAACTGCTGGACCAGCAAGTACAACTAAAGCTGATGTAAAAATAGGAACCCATAAATCCAATTCTACTGCTGATGATGCCAATAAGAAAACTTCTGGGAATCAACCAAGGAAAATAAGAGGAGTCAATCCTGCACATAATGGTAATATTTGGCAAATTATTGCCAATGCAGCTGCTGAAGCTAATGGTCAAGTTGCAGTGGCAAAATTAGATTTGGAAATCCAGGACAAAGTAAGACAACTTTACATGTCTCGACATAATCAAAATCATGGATATTACCGGAAGCGAAGATCTGCTACAGGACCTATTGCAGGCACTATATTCAGAGATGATGAGAAAGCAGGAGTTCAGCATAAAGTTGAAAATGCAGTGAAATCTGATGCTGCCGCAAATATAACTGTTGATGTCCAAGAAAAATTATATTCCGCAAGTCTTAAAAATCTTTCCCGGAATATCAGAGGGGTTAATCCTAATCATAACGGTAATATTTGGCAGATTATAGCTGATGCTGCTTCAGAGGCTGATGGACAAACCCAAGTGGCCAAATTGGATTTGGCAATTCAAGAGGAAGCAAGGCAATTATATTATCGGCTTGCTAATAGGGCGGCTGACCATTACTACTGACCACCTAAAAAAATTGGGAATAAATTGTTGCTGGGCTAATTCTAGTTGAAATGTTTTAATATGCAGTAGGAAATTTAGCCTTTGACTTTAAATCAGTAGGGCACTGTATTTTGTTTTATATAAATTTAATGAATCAATTACGAAAACCAAGCAAGTACTATTTTTTAATGTTTATGTCAAAATTAATTAAAAATTTTCAATGATTGATTGATAAATGTTGTCTTATTCTCATTACAAATGACCAGTATGGCCAGCTGAACCTTTAATGATTGACATACATGTACACTTGACATTCGTAGGTCAAATTTATTCAGTACAGCACTTAATCCATAGTTTTTGTAGTAGCAAATCTTTAAAAAAAATCTCCAGGGTTGTCCCATGAATGTTGCTCTAAAATAAATATATGCAGAATTTCACTTAATCTCAATCTTAACTTTTTTTTCTTATCGCCCACTTTATGGTTGTTGTTTTTTCTTTTCTTTTTTAAATCATTTGTGTGCAACCCTGGAAATCTTTGGGTGGCGAAAGTAGAGCACAAAAAAATAAGTATGTTGCAATAATAACAAAAGCATAAAAAACATTTTTAATTTTCTATTTCAACTGACGTAATGAATTTAAGAAAATCCGGTGCACCAACACCATTTGAAAATGGGAGCAAATTGCTCAAAAAAAATACCATGACAATGTCCGATTAAACTTTCTTTCGTAATTGTAAACATTTGAGGAATGAACTTCACAGGATGCCAACCAGTATAGTGTTAAAAACAACCCGGTACTGACATTTATCCATGTAATCAGATACATTTGTGACTCATATTACTGCATGCTTTCCCCATATTTCTTGTAATGTCCAGCTAAGGATAATTTAAAAAATATCACATGTAAATGAAAGTAATTGACATTCTACTGATAAATTTTAGTCCTGTGTACAAAGGTTAGTAAATCGCAGGGTGGGCATAATTTTAAGTATAGATTACAGGATATGTGTTGTACAAATCTGAATAAATAATAGGAAAAGTATATAGCTATAATGGAAAGACCGAATTACTCACTATTTATCACAACCTATGTTCTTGCATGGCTTACGAATATGTAAATTAAACTGCTTATGCTGAATAATTATGTAAATAAAATCGTGTATTTCTTAGAACACAGGCTACTAGATACTCTACTTTATTGATATAGTATTGGGGAGTGTGTGTGAAATGTTGGTGGGTGTCTTGAAACTAAAAATTCAAATTGCAGCTATTAAAAAATGAGCATCATCTGTAAGACTGTATTTAGAAATTCACTTGTACCGTACTGCTTATTATTGGTAATTTTTCTTACTTCCTATATAAGACAATTTCCGAATAATAATTTCAGAATAATTATTAGAAAATGCAATTTAGCAAATATGTTTAAGTCATTACTGACGTGAGAATCTCCCCCTTGATAGTGGGATAACCCACCTCCCCTCAAAGAAATGGCATCATGATATGCTAATCGTTGGGCACTTAGAAAAATTGAATTGTCCATCTAATTATTTAACCTTGAAAGTGTCCATCTTCATTCTTCAGCTAATTATTATGCACCCTGTATTTTAGCAGTATGTGGAGGTATTCCAAGATGGTGTCAAGCTATATATATTAAAACCGCGGGTGTTTAAAGCTCTCACAAATATGAATTTTTTAATGTATTTTATCGGACAAATGACTTTGAATGTAAAGTGCACTATTTATTAAACTTAGCTTAGTGGTGTGTAGGTTATTAAGGTTCGTGAAAACGATCTTAGGAGCAAATAATTAGGCATGGAAGAACTGTTGATTGGCAATTTAATGACCTTTATTAGCATACTCTGGATAACTTCTGCAAGTTACAAGACATAAGGCATGTAAGTTATATAATTAATTAATTACATGTTATTTAATAAAATGCCATGTTTAAACGTTTACTATCCTAAATTCCCATTGTGTTGAGCTAGTATTAAACTTATAGTAGGACCCTATGATCCTAGGGACTTAATTTTTCAATCTTAACCTAATATCCATATAATGTAGTTTTTCACAATGTGAAAAAATATTTCGGTGGGGGCACTGCCCCGTGACCTCCCCCTCTGTCCTACACTAAGTTCTAAATTGCTTACGTGGGCAGCCATAAAAATGTGGCGTAATTGTAAAATTAATTAGTGCTTATTTGAGAAGGGCAATGAATCGATCCAATGACATTTCACCTCGTTTATTCGCAGTGAGATTACCATATTTTTATGAATATAAGGAGTACCAGGCATTTCACAGAAAAATACAGCTATTTATTTTTCATAAACAAACAGGATGCATCATGAATTTAGAACTGATTTCTATAAACTATAACATTTTCATTTTTTCAGCCATTACATTTTTTTTGAACAAAAAATTATTAAAATATTTATTGAATTCAGAAAATTTGAAATAAATGGCCAAGGATTTTTTTGATTTCTTAATATGTACATGTACATCTTTACTATATCAGAGCATGATGAAGTTTCATTGCATTCCTCATTTGCTTTGATGGTATCAAAGTTTTCGTGAAACAGGAACAAGGTTAGCCTATATCAGAACCTACAATGATTGAAAAAAAAGTAAATCTGCATTTCTTGAAGGAATTTCTCTTGTTTTGGATTCATCTCGGATTTATGAAATGCCTTAGTCATTCCCAATTTGGATGACCCTGCAATTAGGAAAAATGCCCGCCACGCCTAAACACAATATGTCTGTTGTCCACATCTTTTTTTTTCGATTTTTTTTTATCGCAAAATAGTCTTTGATATGGGGAAAAGATGCGGATGAAAGGTCACGTGTTTTGATGTTTTTAGACGAACCGCATAAGGTGGGGGAATTCCAAGGGAAGAAGTGAATTGTCGATATATTTTCTGAACAGTGTTGTTGTGGTAATGTACTATAACTGGTTTCTATCCATTTAAAATGTTAAATAGGCATGTGTACCTTGATTTCTTAAGTTTTCGTTTTGCACTCAGACATTGGATGAAGGCAATGTGGTATACAAGTAGAAGGTTAGGATTTTCCAGGAAAACTATTTGAAGTGATTTGATTTATTAAAGCAATTTTGAATCATCTGACGCGCCCTACATTTCTCAAAATGTTCGCATTTTCAAATTTCTTTTTTGCTAGTATATATGAGCTATATGCATGGTATGCCAGCTTTAAATCTATATTTTTTGAAGGAATCTTGGCCGCCTCATATTTGATTTTTACTTCTATCACACAAATCTTATTTTGCGCTTTATCGATTTTTGCGGCCACTTTCCTAATTTGTCTCATTGAACAGTTGTTTAATCGTGTAGCCAAGGCGAGCAAATCAATAATAAAAAATTCAATGCCATTTGAGTAGAAAGGACAGGTAAAACATTTTTAAAGTGGTAATATTGTCGTATCTATTACGTGATATAAATTTGTAGTTTTTAATTTAAGGGGAAAATCCCACTTAATCCACTTTGTAACAAGTGGTATTTAAGTTGTTCACACTTAGTAGATATGAATCAATGGCTATAGAAATAAATAATAATTGCAGCAAAGTTCCCATATTGAATAAATTACGACGTTTGTAAAATAAACCTACATGTTAGGCGCCATTTTCCCATAGATTTCAGCAGACACTAAAAGTTGGTTATGCCCTCTAGGACATGCGTGTCTACGTGTTTCATGAGAACTGATGCCTTTTATCCAGTAGAGGGCGTTACATACTGTCGGTAAAATGGCTCCTATTTGGGCTTTGCATTTTAATTCAACCAAATCCATGTATTCAGGACATTTTATTAATTGATTGGTGGGTTGAAATCAAATTGCTATTTCCATACCTTTCCTAATTTTTCGTGCTTTTCTTCCTGTAACCACCTTCTTTCAAGGTGGGACTTACACCCTTTAAAACTAATTAAAATGTGAATACTTCCTGAATGGTTAAAACTTTTTTTTTATTCAAAATTATAATTTTTAATGTGCAGTGCATTGGTTTTTTTTTATTAATTTCCTGGCAAAATATTAAGCAAATTAATGTGATATATAAGCTTAAAAATGTAATTAACTTCATAAATTTATTTACAAAGTAAAGCATTTTTAAATTTGGCCTAGAAATTAAGAAACTACTGTCAGCCTGGTAACTTATTTGAAGAACTTTATGTAGAATTTTTTTCAGCATTCAGACTATAGGAATTTCTGCAGGAAAATGTCATTTAATGTTCAGTAGAAACAAGGCTTCATCACGAATTCATTGAAACAGATTATTTTTCGACAGAAAGGAATTAACCAGCCCACATTTCTTAGGACACATAAATGAAATTTTTATGAAGAAATTTGTCACTTTAATTTGGAAATGCATTTTCTGCAGAAATATATGTGTAGTTGTATTTATTTTTAAACATAGTTAAATAGCAATACTGCACACTGCAGCCCCATTCTACGAAATAATAATAAATATTTAAAAAGTACAAGTTTTGTATATTTATGAGCTAGACTACATTTATAATAATAGCCTGAAAACAGTTTTTTAAGGATATGAATAAAGATATGTGGTTTGCAGTTAAAAAAAATAAGTTGTTTTGTATTTATGCAAGTGTTGAGAAAAATATATAGATCAAGTACAATTCAAAATAATATGACTAGATTGCTTACGTTGATTCTAAAAGAAAATAAACAATTGTTTACTCAATATAGATAAGAAAAAAACAAATTTGCTTCCGAAAAAAAGCTAATTAAAATGTTTCTTTGTTTATAAGGCGATCTGAATAAATATAGGCCTTAGTTTTTTTTTTGTCTGATTCCACCTTCAAGAAATTCACATATATGATACAATTAAGTAGTAAAACAGGGAAGATCAGTGATTCTGCCCAAATACGAAGGCCATCAAGAATACGGGTGTGTGCCTACATAAAAATACCACTTATTTTGACTGTTTATCATTAAATGCGAGGTAAAACACCAAAAACAATATAACATTATATTAATTGTTTATTCTGCATTGGTTACATTTACTACCTGGTGTCCTTTTTGCATTGAAATGCACATACCCACATTTTACTTTGATTTTAAATTCTGCACCGTAGAAATAAAATAAACAAAATTGCTGGGTTTTTTTTCTCAGTGAAGGGAGGAAGATGTGGAATTTGATATATCAATTAGCTGGATAATTAATTTGCTCTTTGTTTTTAAGACGTGAATAAAACATTCGTCGCCTGTATATTGGGTTGGACCCAGGACCAATATTTAAACAAAAGTTGCAAACTGATTGCTCAACTGATTGTGTCAACTTGTTTACTAGAGAAATACTAAAATGCCTTAGGTTTTAAGCCATAAACAAAATGGCGTCCAAAAAGTGTCTGATTTCGTCTGTGGTTTTTTTCACTCATTAAATTCGGGCATGTCATTAGCTAGCATATCATGATATCCAACATGCTAGCTCAAGCTGCTCAACTCATTGGATTTGACATGTTTACTATAGGGCTAATGTTTAGATATACCTTAACTTTATTCCATGTATTATGAATCAAACGGATCATTAATAATGCAATTTGAATTGGAAATGGAATATTATTTGATGGTGTCTGTAAGTGAGGCTCTGGCAATAATATACTGTAATTCGTATATCAATCATCTATAAAGTGTATTATATCATGTTAGCTCCATTTATGAATGCATTTCCGCTCTATGAGACTTCATCCGGAAGTTACAGATATCTCGTATATGATACTGTATACCTAACTCATGGGTGGATTCCAGTAAAACTATCCTTATGATGTTAGAACAGCCAGTTTAGACCTTACAATTTTTTATTTTATGTGTCTTATTTTTTTCCAGAAATAAAAGAGCACAATTTTAGAAGAAAATAATCATATAGTTTAATATATTTTAAACTAAGTCACAGTCCCTAGAATATACTGTGGAAGATTGCTCAGATTGTAGTGAGGGAATTTTCCCTGCAGGTCGCGGTTAGGCCTTTTCTTCCCCCAAAATCACCCATGAATTCAAACGCCAATACTCTTCTCCAAATAAATTCTTTATTTATTTAACTACATCCATGTAAATTCTATAACAATTAACAACACTATGTAGCATTTCATTTAAAATGCCTTTCCCACTCATAATAACTCCTCAGCACTGAAGAACGCCTCCTTCCAGTCTGATTCCAACAACTGACTGCTCGAATTCACTCTTTTACCCAAAACAAGATGGCGTCGCCACGTCACGATGGCACCTGATGACAATGTAAGAGTTTACTTAGATTGGTATATGGAATTTTCCCTGCAGGTCGCGGTATAGCTATCTTCCCCACCAAAATCACCCATGAATTCGAAGCACCAATTCTCGTTACAATAAAACTTCTAGATTATTTTCCTTTCATTCCATAAACTATTAACAAATAACAATTATTCACTCATACTTAAAACTCACTCCTCATCAGCACTGAAAGGACGCCTCTTTCCAGTTTGATTCTCTTTCTCTAACCGTCTCGAATCCTTGTATCAGTGGGCCAAATCGTACACCTGGCATTTCCCTCGGAGCCAACTGAACGCACGACTTGGACCGCTTCATGGTCTGTCCTGTGGTGGTCGCCCTCTGGGAGCTTGCAACTAAGTTAGGCACATTCTCGATGTCAAGGGCCTCAGCGCTAGACGAGGGAAGGGTCGGGGCAGATCAGGATCGGTATCGACGGAGCGGGAAGCTCAAGGTTAGCCGGCGGTTGTTCATGCTGATAAGAGGAAACCTCCTGGCCTCTGTGAACATCGCATCGAAAAACTGTAGGCTCTTCTTATACGTTTGGCATCGCAAATTCCGGCGTCTTGCACTATGGCGACATCAAGGGAATCTTTCAGCAGGCGCGTTAGTTTATTTCCCCAGGTATGAAATATGACCTTTGGGCTTTCTAGATGCTAAATCATAGATGCAACTACCCAAAGCCAACAACGATTTATTGATATTTGCTCCCTCCCGCATCCTCATTTCCCTGTTCTTTGATACCATGTTGGCCCTTTCCGAACCAGCCAGGTCAATATGGGACATTTTGGCCACCTTCACGTTCGTCCCCTTCCGGTTCTGCTGCCTCACGTACATGGTGAGGACCGCGTGTGAGCGGGACGATTCGGCGTTGGCATCCGTCGGGTGCTGGGTACGGTTCCTGTTGCCCTCGCGGAGCATCTCCAGGAGCTCCTCCGCCGAGTTAGGCCTGCAGAGCTTCAGGCCAACCATCACGGTACCGCGCTGCAGATCCTCTCGAATGGGGCAATGGCCGCTTCCTGGTGAAAGTAAGTCCCCAAAGTTCTCGTTATACCTCCATATAAGATACAGCCACTTCGACCATCACATCCTCTGCCATTTCGTTGATTCTCCGGTATAAGTCACTCATGGTTAGGAATATAAGTCCAGGGTTTCCTGGACTTCCAAGCATTGTGAACGTTTTTCCAGAGCCCGTAGCACCATATGCAAATACGGAGCAATTGTAACAATCCAGAACTCCATCCAAGATGTCCTGTGTGGTGTGTTGAAACACTTCGTCGTTGGTCGCTTTGCTGTCAAACACTCAATCAAACTTAAACTCCAGGTTTTTTTATTGGGTTTTTTTAAGTAGCTCATTGGCTTTTGCTTGATCCCTTTGAAGTAAAAATCGTCCACCACTTCGCTGGGGTCAAATACGAGAAGCTTCTCGTCGAGAGCTTTGACTATTGACCTTGTTCCTCGGTCTTTCTCATTGTCAGGTCTAATCCTGACCACCACCTTTATTTCGAACTATTAATGAGCTTTTCAACAAGTGTAACTAGGCCTGTGCAGGCCTTCGATATATAGTTGATTTGATCGTGAACGAAACCTATAGCAATTACTCGACAATAAAATATAATTAAAACTAAAAGTTTGCATTTAAAAAGTCAAAATAAAAACGATATTGAACTTGAACATATGCATCCCAACTTACATTGTGTCATGAACTTACATTGTCATGAAATTATGACTATGATTTGTTAATCTTTAGACTATATTTGAAAACAAAATGGGCGACATATTTAAATTAAATGTTGTATAATACGCTGATGGTACAGTATATTATACTTACACTATATCAAACTATATCCAAATTAAAGCTTGTCTATATTTTTTGTCAAAATTTGGAAATGTTTTCCGATATATCTTATTCAGATATTGCACTGGCGGATTAATTGGGAAGTTGTGATTATGCACTAATCTACAACTCCCAGCCCCCTTCCACCCCCCCCCCCCCTAAACAAAAACAATTTATGAACAACTCATCATTGATAAACCTCCATATGCTACACTTACATTAGTAGTAACTGTAATGTTTTCCTATCTATATATATTATGCACAATACATAATTATTCTCCTCACGTTATTTCTCAATACCTATTGTTTAAGAAACTATGAGGTTGACTTTGATTTTAAATTAATTTGAAGTGTTTACACATTGTGATGTCTCCTTGAAATCTATAATGTATGCACTTGTTAAACTTTCTATGTAAATTGCATAAATTAACTCTTGGCCTGTATTATAAGTTTTTAGCTAAAAAAACCAAATATACATAAATACCGGTAACCTAAAATAATAAACAAAAAGAAATTAAAAAGCGTTTCCAGACTCCAGCAAAAAAAAGTGTTTGCAAGTATAACAAACCATTTACATATTAGAGTTATGATAAGTCAACCGGTTATTCTCTGCATTTCCAAATTGTTCCTTGTAATTAAAAGATTTGTTTACTTTTTAGTTATTATATCCTTGATTTAACTACCCTGGTGAAGTGATATGCAAGTTCACCCTACCTTGAAAACAAGACGTGAATTAATACATAATTTTTTTTTCTATCCAATTGTGTATTGCGCAACATATGATTTTTAAAAGTTAAAGGTGATAAACAATTAAACAAAGAATCCGGTCTTAAGCAAAGAATTTTCAGAAGTATTTATTTAATAAATATAAGAAAAACAATGTGTCAAGTTGTAAAACTGGTATTTATTGATCCTTATTGGTATTTGCTGTTTAACAGGACGTGTTTAAGTTAGTCTGAAACGATTTTCTTATTTTGCATCAACCTTGTAACTATTATAATAGAAATTTTCATTTCTAGCAATAAAAGCCTATAAAGACTTGAAAATTTGAGTAGATTTAGCAAAATAATTTCATTATTAATGTTGTCCAGTGTCCACTCTATCTTTACCACCCAATTGAAAATACCATTTTGCCAATACCTTGAGTGGATTCGGGTGATAACCTTTCCCCCTTTTCACCCCCTGGGGCGAAAATAGCATTACTTCAACAAAATAAACATTGGTTGTATTGGCAAATTCGTTCATTAATGCCAATTTACCACTACAAAGCAAAACCAACATTATTGGTTTTGTTGGTATCATGGTATTCGGTCATACTGGTAACGGTATTGGTAATAGTGGCCCTACTTTTACAGTTATTTTTACACCAACAAGATCATTTATAGGCTACTGACATTTCTATTGAGAAAAGTCCACGAATTCTGCGACATATCCTGTTTGTGACATATTGTGTTGTTTAGGCCTACTTGATCAAAGTTAGCCACTGACTAATAGGTCAACTATATCCAGACTATGAGAGCTTGGTTATTGATAGGGCCTGCCATGGGTGCAGTGAGGATTTACAAATGAGAGGGGGGGGGACTGGGGGATGGAATGCCCCCAGCGGATTGGGGGATTTTTTAAAAAACCAGGTTATCAGAGACAAAATTTTGGTCATGGGGGTTTGAACCCACTAACACGGTAACACCCTATATGTTTAGGGCACTATTATACTTGAACACCAAACTTAAAATTAAAGAAACTTGGATTGGTTAACTATGGCCAAGGGTTACTACTGACCATGCAACCACAATTTCTATAACAGAAAAAATTAGGCTAATTAAATTAATTGTAATTTATATTTGTCAAACAAAAAGTTCGCCTACATTTTTGAACAATTCAAGTGGAATAGTGCCGATTAGATATAGCCTTACAGGCTGCTCTGCATTTATGGAAAAGCCATAGGATAGCCATGAGTTTGCACATTTAAAATAAAATTAATTTAATTGTAATGTAATACTTTTTCCTTTTGGGTGGTTTATCGAGTGGATAATGAAACTGAGCTGATGGCCCCAATTTAGGAGTCAGTGAAAATCCCGTTATAGAAAAAATATTCACTCCTATACTAATTTTTTCTTTTTAGCTTGGGCGTAATAACTACTAAGTATAATTCATTTTTTTTTTTTTTACAATTGAACTGTTTCTTTTGTTGGATGGTCCAATAAGCATTGTTAAAATCGTGAAAGTTTAAAAAAGGAGAAGTTGCAAGAAAATAAATATGGGAGGATATATGCTTGCACTTTCTATGACACATCATCAATGTACGTTATTTGGTAAATTTTGGTGGGCAATACGTGGGTGGGTGTTAATAAAATTCCTAGAGTCAAGATTGAAAAATCACCTACCCTATTGTATGTATGCATGTTTCTTAAAATTGGAATTTTTCTGCTTATAAATAAAACTAATAATAACATTTTTGAAATATGAATTATATTATATATCGAATTTGTTCTGGACTAGTTTCCAGTTTTTTTTTCTACACTCATCTGAAAGTAATGCAAACAACTAGGATATAAATATGAAATGAAGAAGAAATGAATTGCTCGGCATATAAGATATTGCGTTAATAACCTACTTTAGAAGTCTACCTGGAGACGACAATTTGGGTTTTTTACTCCACCCTTTTTTACCTTGCTAACCCACTACTTCAGGAATCCCCTTAACCTTATTCTCTTCCCACCCCTTAGCAATCACACCTTGATATTTTACAATATGGCTCCAGAATTGCCAGGAAAAAAATGGAGGAGGATTTTCGCAAATCACGCCCTGTCCGGTAATAGAAAGTATAAATACTGTTATGGGATGTCATTTAGCTACTAGAATGATACCAACTTGATTGAACCAAAGGAGAAAGTGTGGCTTTAGTGGATTACGGTGCATTTTTTTTGGATACTTATTTTTCCAAGTGAATTTGGTATAGGACTGGTTTCATCAATATGAATTTATTCACCATTTTCCTATACGGTAGGTTAATTTTAATTTTGTCCACCATCAATCAAATAAGTCTTTTCAATCATATTTGAATCACGTGTTGAGGCTGTTTTAGCTTTCTTCAAATTTATTTACTTTGAATTTTTTTAATGTATATTAAGCATTTAATGCCAGGCTCTAACTGCCTGTTTCTATCAATGTCTTTAATTTGCTTTAAGGAAAAGTAAACAAATGTAAATGTTTACGATTAATTTTAACCAAATTTACATTTGGAAAAGACAGGTTCTCTGTATTAGACATAAATTAGGTCTTGTAAAAAAGTTGTTCAGTGTATATTTTTTCTGTCAGTTGCATATATCAGCTTTATTTGGAAATTTGTGCAAGTTTTAGTTATATTGAAAATTTCCAGAGTGCCCTTTCATAAGGGAAAAGCATTATTTAGGGTCAATCTGTTTTTTTAAATATAAATTGTAATTGATGAAAAAAATAGTTAAGATTTAGGAAAAATAAATTAAACATGTAAAATTAATACACATTTTTCATGTATTTTGCATTATTTGGACAGCATCATAATTAAATGTTGGTACCATAACAGAACCTTTAGATCAATAAAGTATAGAGTTCAAATATTACCAAAATTACTGTAAAAATGTAGTTGTTTACAAACTTGATTTTATAATGTTATTCCAAATCTTACCTTGAATTTATCAGAAGTCCTCCAAGTGATAATTCTGACAATACCAACCTTATTAAATAAACTGGCAAAACAAGCAAAATGAAAGAAAGCAAATGTTTGCTACTAAAAAAGTGGCAATTAATTCAAGTAAGTTAGGCAAATATTGATTAAAATGCTTGTTTCATGGTTTATGTGCTAACTTCCTCATTCATCTGATTGTTATTATTATATATTATAAATATTATCATTCAGGTCGATGCAATTTATAATGCCTGCTTATTATATAAATAATAACAATTCATTAAGCTATTAAAACATAGCCTCATTAAATTTCCTTCAATAAAAACAAGATCCTTTTTAATATATGTGCATAATTTATCAATTGACACAAGCACGTAGCCTAATATTAAGTCAAACCTGTTAACTATCTCTTAACTTATTATAAGGAAGCATGCAATTGATACACAATTATTGCGTGAAATGTCAATTACACTAATGTTTTTCCTTAAAACAAAATACTTATCCAAATTCTTTTATAAATATTTCAATAGTTACACTTTCCTGATACCATTTCTTACTGTAGTCTCAATAGAGGAAAAGCAAGTTTGTTTTGTGTTACTTAAAATATATAGACAATACAAAGCTAAAGAATGCATGTTTGCCTAGTTAACCATTTTAATTTGTATAGTTTTTTTTGAATACTGGAATGTTTTAAGAATTACTTTGATTAATTTCTGGAATGCACAATCTAGATTTGAGATAATTCTACAATTTCCTGTAAATATTTTCAGCATATTTTGGTAAATGTAATTGTTTTGATAATTATATGGCAATTATAATAAGGGACTTCTGTAAGAAGGACATTATTTAAATTCCTTAATTCTTTATCTAATAATTATATATTACTGAAAGATAATGAGATTATGTTAAGTATTATTAAATAGTTTTTTTACTTATTTATCTAAACCTATATTTATTTTTCTTGCCTGAAATGAGCCAAATAAATACTTTTTAAATTGTTTCTATGTAAGATTTCTTTCTTACGGTTCTTTTATTCTTCTTTCATAACACTTATGCATAATAAAGAGTTTATGGTGGCTATGTAAAGAAATAATCGTGTTGCAAAAACACTACTATCCTGCTAAAAACAATCCATTTAACAAACTATAAAAGCATTCACATACGCTCGTAGCATAGGGAGAGATAAAACACTTGTTTTGCAATATGTTGTAATGATGCTTGATTCAATTGAAATGTGCTATTTACTAAAAGATGTCAGATTATCTTTGAATAACTGTACAATTGCTCTTTACACTTATGCAGATTTCAAAATAATTTTCACACATTTGTTATGAGGAAGTTATTAAAGCCATGCACATTAATCCACAAATTAAGCTTACTGCAGACTTTGAGTAAATTATCAAATATGTAATTGGAAAGATTTTAAACTTTTTTTGACATTTAAAACTGATGTATTTTGATTTAAGATTAATTGTCATTGAATTATTTTTGAAATAGCTTTAGTGGTTACTGCATCAACTGTCACTGTGTTAGCAGATGACAGTGCCAACAAAACCAATGATTTAAAAGAAACTACCGAAAATTTTAATGATGCTACCAGCACTGATCTTATAACAACATCTACTGAGAAAAATGCAACTTTGAAAGAAATTGATGATGCTACAATCGCTGAACTTAACACTACTACCCAAGAAATAACTGATCTCACAACCGAGGAAAGTGTTACTATAGAAAGTGAAGATGGAAAAAATTCCACATCCAATGACACTGTCACACTTGACCAGTCTGAAAATGGGGAAGACAATGATACTTCCATCACCAATGTAAGTTTTTTTTTTAAAACTACTGAAAGATTTATAGTAAACCAAAAGTCTCATTTTTTTACGTGCAAGAAAATATAATCTTCGTTTACTGTTTAGCCAAAAAAAGTAAAATAAAAAAGGCTTAGGGGAACTTTTGGGGAAGTTCATAAAGGTTGTCCTAATTATCTTTGGAGTTAGTAACCTGATCCACCACCCTAGTTTGGGTTTGTCAGAATTTCTCTACCCCTGCTCCTCTAAGGGATGTCCAACATTTTCAAAACTTTCAAGTATTTTCCAAAATTCTTTTCCATAAATAATCTATGAATGAAAATTGGATCAACTTCTTGAAATAAAAAGTAATAAAAAATAGTAAGCACCAAGCCATCATGACAACTACATGGTGACCATTGCAAAAATCCTGTGTAAAAGTTTGAGGAAACTGCTGCTATTGTTCAAATTTTTAGTCTATATATTGAATATTTTGGACATCGAAACTGTTGATGAGCCCTTCTCCCCTTCATAAGCTCTGAAGTATGAAATTATGTAGTAATAATTAATAATATTATTTTTCTTCTCAAGCCGAGGAAGAGACACGTGTATCCCCTGCCATTGGACAGCTTCAGACATCCATATATTGGATATTATGGGGAAAGTCAAAATGTTGAAAATGCACCAGCAGCAGATGCACCTTTTGACCCCAATTTTGTGAATTATTACCCCCACAACCGTGGGTATGCTGATACAATTCCAGGCACTGAAGGTCGTGACTACCCTATTTTTGCAACTGTTCCTCAAACACAATTTTCCTGTACCAATTTGCCAATTGGATTGTATGGAGATGTTGAAGCTCGTTGTCAGGTACTTTGTCATGTTTATTATTATTTTTAAATTTTCATTACTCAATAAAAATAAAGTTCCTCAGTAAACTGCATCCAATACCATGTATCATAAGTTCATAACTACAGAAAAGTTATATAAAAGCTGTAGTTCTTTTGATATACAACTTAAAAATTCCCAATGGAACTTTCTTTACACTTGATAGTCTTTATTTAAATTTAAATGGGAAAAGAAGGCAAATTAAAAATATTATTTTTTATTTTTTGCTAATAGGTGTGGCATTTTTGCCAAGATGGCGGCCGAAAAGACAGTTTTCTGTGTCCAAATGGAACCTTATTTAATCAGCAAGTTTTGGTATGCGACTGGTGGTACAATGTAGAGTGCGAATCCACTCCACAATTCTATGATGCTAGAAGTCAATCCCATCAAAGTGGACAATATTATGGACACAGATATGCACAAGGAACAGCTTACTATCCACCTGGATTTGGAACCAACAAAGGCACTGGCAGTTCTGGAGCTTCTCAATACATACCTGCTCAACCAACCAAGAGGACAAGCTCTTATGGTAGTGCTGTAACACAGACAACATATCCAGTATATGTACAAGATACGAAAGTAGTAAATCAGGTCCCTAGAGTTACATTTCAGAGTTCCCGAGAAAAAGGAGGTGGATATTATGTACCCTCTGCCCCACTTCAACCTACCCAAATTACTGTTGAATGCAAACAACAAGGAAATCAATGTGGTGGTGCCTCATATACGGTGAAGGAAAGTAAAGGAGATACTGGGTATGGCGTGCAGACTGTCCAAACAGGGTATGCCCCAGCACCCAATGCTAAGTCAGGGTACCAGTATTCCTATTCAAGTCAGTCCACTGCTGTGCCCAATACTGGCTATTCTTATTCTTACCAAACTGGAATTTCAACCCCAGCAATGCAGGCCATTCGATTTGAGCCACAGTATTCAGCTGGAGGGCAATCGGGTTACCAGTATTCCTATTCCAACAAGGCCTCGTCCCAAGCAAATACTGACTATCAGTATTCCAATCAAAACAGAGGGGCTAAATCTGGTTACCAATATCAGTCTGTCAGTAGAGTAACACCTAGCATACCAGTAAGTTATGAAGTCCCAGTGCAGTACAACCAGTATCCAAGTGACCAGTCAGGATTCCAATATTCATATTCAACCCAAGGTACTGGTGCAGCTCAGACAGGTTACCAAAATACATTCACGAGTCAAAGTTCTGGAGTGAAATCTGGTTACCAGTATCCCGCACCAGCCCCTGCTCCTGGAACCGGACGCCGTGTTCCTGGCACTAAATCTGGTTACCAATATTCTTATTCCACTCAAGTAGGTGGACCAGGCAGTAGTCATGTACAGTCATTTTCTAGTTCATATGATGGAGTGAAATCTGGTTACCAACAACCTGTTCCAGTGCCCGCACCCACTCCAGCGCCAGTCCGGGTTACAACAAATGTTAAATCAGGATATGAATATAATGTGCAACCAGTATATGAATACCAACCTGCTCCTACACCAGCACCAGCTCCAGCTCCGGTCCCTGTTCGGGTAGCAAATGTTAAGTCAGGTTATCAATATAATTCTGTTCCAGCACCAGCACCAGCACCACTACGTGTCACAAATGTAAAATCAGATTATCAATATCAGTCCGTCCCAGCCCCAGCACCGGCACCAGTTCGAGTAACAAATGTTAAGTCAGGTTATCAATATCAACCCACCCCAGCTCCGGCACCAGTTCGTGTTACGAGTGTTAAGTCAAGTTACGAGTATCAACCCGCCCCAACACCAGCTCCGGTTCGGGTTACAAATGTTAAGTCAGGTTATGACTATCAACCTGCCCCAGCACCAGTGCCAGTCCGTGTCACAAATGTCAAATCTAGTTACGTGCAACCAGTAGTTTACCAATTTCAACCTGCCCCTACACCGGCACCAGCCCCTGCCCCTGCCCCTGCCCCTGTACGAGTTGCTAATGTAAAGTCAGGCTATGATTATTCACCACAAATCCCAAGGGTGCAACCAAATTACGAATATGGGATCAGTCAAAATCAGGATTCAGATTCTGGCGAAAATTCTGGATATGGTTATGGTCAGACGTCTGTTGTCCAGGATATTCCTCGAGGAGGAGGAAGATGTGCCAATTGTTACGGAGCTTCCGATGCAAATTTCGGTGCTTCGGGTAGGGCCTATGTTGCATCTACTGTGAGGTCAGTTGTAACCCCTTATCCATCATCCGGAGAAGAACAAGAGCCTCAAATTCAGTACTAGTCCTTGGCAATTGAATCTCACACACAGAATTTGAAGCATAAAGACAGACGCCATTTTGTTTTGAACTATTCACTTGCTTAGTTTTTGCCATTGCATATTTATTGAACACACTGTCAAAGGAGAACTTTTTGTTTGTTAAAATTATGTTACTAATGTATGAATTTTAATTATTTTATGGATATTGTAATCTTTATTTGCAAACATAATTTTTGACGAAATGTAAATTGACATTAAATGGCAATGATTTAGATCAAATATTTTGGCAAAATTTAGTAACTAATAATGTTTGAATTCCATAAAAACTAAATATTTTCACAAAACCTTGCTTGCAAAATATCATTTTTGATGTTACGGATATTAACATTAAATTGCAATGGCCTAAGTTTAAGAGACACAAAAACCAAATGGCGTCCCCTATTTTTAAGCTATTCTTTCCTATTGAATATTTCTTACAGGTTTCTTGAACGCATTGATCGAGTTTCTTGCAAGAATGATCAAGAATGCTGGTCACATTGCAATTGGCTCATGCGTAAATAATAAAATCTCTTATTGCTATTGTCAACTTCTTTAATTGGGTTTATTGACAATTGCAAGCACAAAAAGATTCAATTACTGAAGATTTTTTGGTTAAAAAGTAGTATACTGGTATTATGTCCTTCAATGGATACGTTGCCATGCAAAAAGCAGGGTCATGAGATGATATCATATGTGTGTTCGTCAATAGATGGCACTCCCTTTTGATGATTGGTAGTGGGAAGCAATTGTCCTTCATCAGTGAATTTAGTATGGGCTATATTTATAAAAGATAAAATTAGTATTATAATCAGGCTACAAGAGGGTCTAAAATCTGTTGTTAGATCTACCCATCAATAGGCGTTTACACTTTTGGGCAAAATTTACTGTATGAGATCACTATAGGATTTGATTTTGGGTTGTGTTTAAACCCAGATAAGTAATTAGGTGGCCTTCAAACAGGCACGTACTGCCTGACTTTTCCTAATTGTTAGCCAATGTTTTGAAATTAACGGAATACTGCATGGGTTAGGCACTTTTTCCCCCACAGTTAGTTATGAAATATTTCTCTCGGTGCTGGTGGTCATTTCCGAATTTGGGCATGAATATCCTTATACTTCCTACAACTGACCAAGAACAGTGAAGGGCGGTTAATAAATATGTCACATTTTGAAATGTAAGCAATTTGCATTATTATTTTCAACCACCACTTTGAGCCTGTATTGCTCAACTTCATTTTGTTGTCATTATTATTTTTTTTTATGAGAATATAATTTTGTATTAAATGGCCAGTTTCACTGATCAAAATTTAAAAAAAAACTTCGTCAATTGCTTTTGTAATTTATTTGTGCCAATTTTATGTTTGTTTCAGATTATATTATGGCATATGTTATATGAATGATCAATGAATTTTAAAGTATCTGTGTACAGTTCACATTATATTGGTATTTCAATAAAAATATATTGCATGTGCAAACCCATGTGACTATTTGGTATTTAGTAAACAGTTGATTGTTTTTTAAAGGGAAATTCAAGTTAGTTTTAAAATAAATGGAAACATTAGCCGAAAAATACATGGTAAATAATAATATCTTTAGAATTACCATAATTCCAACATTATGCCAATTCTAAAATACATGGATGGCGCCATTTTGCCATATTATTAAAAAATGCCTGGCGCCATCTGGTAGTTACTTTTGTAAATTCTACAATTGAAGGGGTTCATGTTTGGATTCTCTTTCTCTCTAAGGACTAGTTATGTGTTTTAAATTTGTAAGCTGGTAATTTCCCACATATTTATTAATTAATATACCATAATTGCATGTTTTAAACGTTGCATTTTATTCACCATTGAAATCACACTTTTTAAATCTTTTTAAGTCTAAATATTTCTTAATCGGATTTATAAGTTTAGATGTGTTTTTGCATTGTACTGTTGACATCTGAAAACTTCTTAAGATTCTGCAGGGATTATTATTACCAATCAATAAACCATAAATTTCTTATTCACATCCTTAGAGCATTAGATGTAGAAAAATAAAATTGCTGCTGTATTTGAAATAAAAGTAAATCATTGTGAACAGCATTATGCTCTTGTGTATGCCTTAAATGAGATTATTTTTAAAATGTCGTATATGCACGTTGCATTTCAACTAGAGGCTAACTGAAAAAAAAGGACCATATACAAGTAAGTCCATAAACTAATATTCAAGAAATATTGTCTCTTCTGCCTTTATTGGCAGTTTCTTTCTCAAACATCATTTACTATTCTTCACGATTCCCCATCTGGACTTACTTGAAAGCATTTGTGCATATATGCCAATAATCTATATTCCCGATCAATATAAATATAAATTGCTGGCATAGCTATATGCCTTTTTTCCAGGTTAAGGGCTCCATATTATTTGCATATGACAGGCCTTTTTTTTCAAATAACCTGCTGGTGAACCATTATTAATTAGATAACCTCTATAGTTCTTTATGAGAAGGTGGAAGCATATTGAACCTATATGCATAAAAATATATTATCTTAAAAGGGAAGTTTCAGTGTCTCACTGTAGGGAAAATTGTTTTTAAAAGAAAAAGAAAGGAAAGTGGATATCAAAAATGCTGATTAAATCGAGAAAAGACTTGCCAATTATGAGAAATTAAAGGGAAAATCCCGTCCCTGAAAGAACGTGGTTGTAGGAAGAAGACCAAGAAATATAGAAAATCATGAAAATTGCAATTTGATTTGAACCCACCAATCAATAAATAAAATTTCTTGAATGCATGGATTTGGTTGAAAATACAAAGCCTAAGTAGGCGCCATTTTACTAACAGCATGTATCGCCCTCTACTGAATAAAAGGCATCTCTCATGAAACACGTAGGCATGCAGGTCCTAGAGGGCGCCACTGACTTTCAGTGTTTGCTGAAATCTATGGAAAATGGTTCCTTTAACATGTATTTAGAAAACGTCGTGATTTCTTCCATATGTAAACTTTGCTGCAATTAATAGTTATTGACACAGGCTCACACAGCCATTTATGTCTAGTAAATGTGTATAATTTAAATAATTACTTGCTACAAGGTCAGTCAAATAACGCTGCTAACTGATCGATTTGTCAACCATATTATGAATATATGGAATCTAACAACTAACCCTTTGACCTTAGTTGAATCAAAGGAATCTGCCGGCAACAGAAGTCAATTAGTCAAGGACTTTGTTTCATGTGTATTTGTAAAAGCTCTTTTAGCGCCAAATTCCCATAGATTTACCAAAGTTAGATTAGACCCCTTTCAAAAGTAATGCGCCATCTGTGATGAATAGATTTCAACTGCAGTTTAGACCATACTAAAATGGCGGCCCATGCTATTTGCCATAGACGTATGGCGCCACATGTGATGAATACTAAATAGACCATACTAAAATGGCGGAAATTAATGGACTTTTAGTAAAATGCTGCATTATGGGAGTACTTTTGAAAGGGGTCTATTTTAGAGAATTTCTTAAGCATGGTTCTTGTTAACCTAACTTCCTGTAAGCATGTTATACATCACCGGAATGTTATAAGAATGTTTCTTGCATTTTTTGTTGTTGATAGAAATATGATCCTTACTTGCATTTTGATCAATCACTCGATCTCCAACAATCAAAGAACGAGAGGTGCGGGCCTCGTTGTGGTTATGGGGAAGATAAAAGTTATTTTAATGTAAATTTGATTTAAAGTAAACAGCAATCTTATATTATTGCTTAAAAATTATCAAAATAAGTAACATTCTTAACGGTCAAAGATATGTGTGGCTCAATTTTCTTAATTTAAAAAGTGAATTTAATTAAGCTGAAAAAAAAAGAAATGAAAGTAACTTTCAAAGATGGTCAGTTATATACATCAGTTTGAGTGCATAGATAACGTGTGAAGCCTGAGGACTCTTTTATTGATGAAAGTTACCATGGCTATACTATTCTATGGTGGTGCTAGTAGCAGTCAATTGTGAATAATTCATCTGTTTACCGCTGGACAGTATGGCGTTGCTCTCGTTTTACATGAAATTAATTAATGCTATTCATGGTAAGTGAATTTGCAATATGCTTATAATTATTTTTTTCTAGAAAGAGTTTGTTATTACATTTTAAAAATAAGTGTCCCTAAAGTGAACTTCTACTTTAATGTATTGACTGACCATAATACTACAGCTTTATAGCAGTTCGGTAATCTAGAAAGTATCACAAGTAAATGGAAACCATTCATGCATTCATTTTCATTTGCAGTGTATTTGTCTAATGAAATTACTCAATGCATTTTATCCAATAGGAGCAGCTTTTGTTGTATGATAAAGGTTTCATGCATTATTCAGGAATGTGTATTAAGGAATTCCTTGTACTTACTAGCCCAAATAATTATACACAAAAGTTTAGATACTTTTGAGCCCAATGTCATATAAGAACAAATTATATGATCCATGTATTTTTGTAATGTTCAAGTATCTATAAATCATTATAACTAATTTTGGAAGTATACATCATGCAGCAAATCACAATGCTAAATGAATTATATGTAACCTAAATTAAACACTAACAAAATGATGTCTAACCTACATCATGTATAACTTGAATTGTGTATACTGGAAGTAAATCTAATATTGGAGCACCGACTTCTGAATTAGGTATAAAATCCAGGAAGAGCAATTTGTAGCAAGTGACCATCCATAAGCTGATTAAAATTATTTAGTTCCACTAATGATACCGTATTTTCTCATTATACACAATTCATGCTTAGCCTTGTATATGTTTTGCAGGTTATGTGCACTTTAGGAAACTGACATTAGCCGTTATAAGCTGGGCAGGATAGTTTTAGGTCAGTATAGTTTAGTCCACTTTAAACTCCCGTCAATCTTATAGTTTTTAACATGTTGTTCAGGTTATGAACCCTGTTTTGCGACATTTGTTTGTTATAACTATATACTGCATTAAATATATACAATTTAATGCAGTTAACTAAACTTGGTTTTTGGCTTTCTGGGTAATTACTGTAACCAATTAACCATCTCAAAAAGCGCTTAATGGCATCCCCTTCCAGTCCAATTTGTCGCAAGATAATTTACTAGCACTTTTATTTTATAAACAAATTTTAGCTGATGCGTAACGTTTATTTGTGAACTTGTTTAGCATTTATATTGGAGAATTAAGAAAAAAATCTCAGCATAGCTCATTAACTTCATGACCCCCTAGCATAATTAAGAAAAGTGCATGCAGGCTTAGCACATTTTCAATCTAATCTTACAAATTACAAGTAAATTATTCACTTTGTTTTAAAGAATGTAAAATAAATCAATATTCCTCATTAAAGACAAAATTCAATTTCTTGATTACAAAGTTTTATGAGAATCTCGTTTCAGTTTATTCAATTTTAAACCTTTGGTAGTAAAAATTTAATATTAAAATCTGGAAGGTTTTATGCCGAATATTTTAGAAAGCTTTCCATGCAGTTGAATGGCTTAAGCACACTGGGAATATAGTAGCAATATTAAAAAAAAACATTGGACAGAATTAAGGATAAGAGTAATAGTGCCACTTTTTATAGCTATATCTTAATCCAGCTTATATATGATGCAACAATATAAAAAAAATACATGAGACGAAATGGTGCAATTTCCCTGTAAGGGGCTATATATGTCTTTTTTAACTAAGACTTTATATTTATAGATTTTTTATTACCCATTACAGGAATTTATTCTGCAGTATTACTACGATGATTATACAAACTGAAAGAAAACAAACTATAATGCATACGTTTAACCCTTTATCGATTATCGTATGTATATACCAGTGATTTACTTATAAAATATGTATTAAAACTATATGTAATTGATAAAAATATAATTATATTGTACCGAGAATCGTCGATCAGAACTGTTATGCCTTCAGCAGTGATTTTTTTAAAATACATTTTTGTGACTGTTGTGAATAGTTGTGAATACATGCAGTTAAAAGTTTAACCTGACGCTTAAGAGTTTTGTTACATTTCCAATTCATCAGAAATTACACTTTTAAAATTAACCAAGATCTAAAACATGGCATTAGTTATTTTTCTTAATTTATTTAAAGGGACAGTCCCACATTGCCAGAAGTATTTTTAGCCAAAAGGAGGGGGGAAAACAAGATGAGCTTAGAAATGGAAATTTAGTTTATTATTACCCCCTAGTAATAAACTTGAGGGCGGCCTAGATGGTGTACAAGTTTTTGCTAAACAGAGAATGTATACATGACTATTCCATAGCGATAAAGTGAAGCAAACTTGAACCCACCTTGGCACGCAGCGCCATTCTGCCTGGGTGGGGGACTGTATTTATACTTATGGCACTAGCGCTTATCATCATGATTTCTGATTTATGGTAGGTGTTCTGCAATAAGTATTAAGACTGCCCTAATGCCTTCTTTATTATTCGTAATCCTAATTTTAAAGATTCATTTTTTACAAAGTGGGACTGTCCCTTTAAAATAAAATGGCTCTTAAAGACCTGCAGACCCCCAATCTGGAATCTCCCAAAGGGGGAAGGCAGTGTTATATTCATAAAATTAATTAGTTGTAGGGCAGTTGTTATTTGTGTAATTAATACTGTAGTGAAGTAGACAATGTTGAACAATTCTATTGTTTATTTAACACTTTTTTTTTAAAATCCAGCTTTCGCACAAACAGTCAAATTGAGCTACATGTAAATAGTCATAAATTTGGCAAACATGAAGCACAGTATCAGAGGACGATAATTTTTCATGGTAATAATTTGCATGACAAGCACAATTACATAATTCAGTAGAGGAAAGTGCTCTCATGTTTGCTTACACCATGGAAGTGCAAATTATTTTTAGCAAGCTCATAAATGGATATGGTCAAAATTGTATTTACAAAAGAACACGGCTGTAAATTAAATTTTAACTTTGCCCTGCAATCAGCTTTATGAGAACAATCGATGGTCTGCTGAATTATTAAAAACAAATTTGATTTTAATGTCTACGAATACAATTTTTGTATACCAAATAAGCACAACAAGGGGTAACAATTATGTTTGCTATTTCCAATCAAATTCTTGGTAGGCCTACCTTTTTAAGAAACAAGCTATTTTGTGTGAGAAAATATCTAAATTGTTAGTTTACTTAATGAATAATTTGTACATGAAGTGAATAATTAATTATAAAAATTTCGTTTTTAATAAATATAATTTGATATAGATCTGAAAATGTATAAATCCTTTTGAAAAAATTTCAGATCAAGCAAATATTTTCTAAGCATTTTATTTTAGGCTTTTTATTGAAAATGTGTATTAAATTGTAGGTACCACGCAGACAATTTAATTTTAAGTACAAATTTAGTTGGTACAAACATATATGCTTCCATTATGGTTGTTCTTATTTGGTACATATAAAGCAAGCAGGTTATGCGTGACTAAATATGGTTAAATTCAGCAAAATTTGAAAATATCAGCAAATTTTTTGAAAATTAAACGTTGTATATATGTCTAATTACATTCATTTATTGCAACTCATTAAAGCTTGCACATTACTTTTATGAAAATAAGTTGGAATGCTTTCTGTCACGTCATAATCTAATATATCTTCCGGCAATTCAGGAATGTATGAAGATTGACAATTTGGTTATTGGGAAATCATGGCAAAAATAAAGTTAACTTAATCATTTTTATGAAGAAGTGTTCAAAATTAGGTTTCAGAGATGCTAAAGGGGGGAAAACGTTTTTATGCGAGCTTTTGAGTAATTACACTCGAGATCTGATTCGAGTTAGCAAGGCACGTTTATGTTGCAGGGCAATCAGAAATCATTGAAAATGGTAGATGTATTTTTTGAATGTTCTTTCTCTGAAGCCATTGCCTCGAAGGGATTACTGTATGGATTCTCCATTTCTTTTAATATCTCAGTTCATGAAGCCAGTATGTATTTTCAGATTCTATTCCTATGGGTCTCATTGCAGGGCAAAAAGATCAAATCGATATAGAACCGCAAATTTCGTTCAAATGACGAATGTAATCACCGGAAAATTTCTTGTCATAACGTGTTTTTTTCATATCATCTAGAAACTTTTATTGTGGTATAACCATCCATTACCGCGAAGTGCCCGCCGATGTAATTTTCTTTTTACTTTTTTTTTCCATTTTCAATTCTCATCAGTGTAATTTCACTTGATTAAATCCTTGGTCATACAGAAGCAGATTGTAGCATTGACATGCTAGTACTAGTCCTTCGAAAAGTGCTATTAAAGTTGACTAGAGTAGATTGTCTATCTAAAATACCTCTGCCACCGCGTTTCGACTCTGGAGATTGCAGGCAGCAAAATAAATAATGATTGTAATATTTTCTGAAAACCCCACTGACACAGTAAAGTGCTATGGGATTGATGCATGAATTAATAAACGTAAGGCAGAAGCCAATAATGCGACAGGCGTGCCAGAAATCGTCGTAATCTATGTAAGCATTTTCATGAAGATGAAACCACAGCATGAATACATGATTTGGGAAAAAACAAACTGCAAATATGACGACGAATGAGAGGACCACTTTGGCAACCTTTTTTCTTGCTTCAATTTGCTTACTTTGCTGCCCTTGGGGTTCACCTGGCATGTTTCTGGAACTGATGACCAAATGGCGCGCCATAGCCACGTAGAAAGCAGAAATGATTAGTAAGGGGATGAGGTAATAAAATAGAAATTTCAATACAACATTGACTTTTGGGTAGTCTTCCCACAAGTATTCCGGATAGGGCCAACACACGTTGAAGACATCTTCGGTACCATTCAGTTGCTTCACGTGGGATAATACCACTGTGGGTAGTGCTAGTGCCACTGATAAAATCCATATTCCAATGGCGATGATAATGGTACCTTGACCGGCGTGACTGCCCATGTGACGTCTCATGGGGGCTACAATGGCGAAGTAACGATCCCCACTAAGAGCAGTTAACGTAAAAACAGACACTCCGATGGAGATGTCTTTGACGAATTCGCTGAATTTGCACATGAATTCGCCGTAGGGCCAACTGGCCAGGGTGTAAATTGTACTCGTAAATGGTAAACTCACAATTAGCACCAGAATGTCTCCAATGGCCAAGTTGATGATGTACGTGTTTGGGACATTTCGTAAATTTTTGTTTCTGGCAAATATTATGATCAGAGTGCCATTGCCCAATATTCCAACTATAAAAATAATGGCGAATAAGATAGGAACTACGTAGGTCTCAATGCGCTGGTAATAGGGCACGTATTCCTCGGCTTCTGTACTGTTTAACGAGTAGTTGTCAAATGCCATTGCTTGTTGAGTATAATTTTTTTTTGGTAGAAGTTTCCAAAAAATTAACAGGGGAAAATCTGGCTTTTTAATCAAATTCAGGATTGGACGTTTTCAGTCTCATGTCCATTGATTTGCTGTAAAGAAAAAAAAAAATAATGTTTAAAATATGCAAACATCTCAATGTAAACTACTATTAAAATATAATTTGAAGTAATTATGAAGGTGAACACGTTCTGAGTTAAAATGAATCGTAGGATTCATTTGGGTTATAAAGTCAAGTTTTAATTACTTACTTTTAACCAAAATTGATTGTACTTATTTTTGTTAAGGTATGTTTATTATTTAAACACCTAGGAAATATCCCATGCATTTATAATTCATAAATAAAACTATTTTGAATACATAATGGATACCTATTTAAAATCTCGAACATTGGCCCAGAAATTTTTTACTATAAAATTGATTCTTTATAATTAAAATTTTTTAATATTTCGATAATTTTCAGGTAGCCTAATATTAGTAACATATAGATTAATTAGGTAATATGATGTAATTTTCTCAACTTTATTTTAATACGATTTTTGTATAGTCAGATGGAAAATATGTCATTGATTTTTATATTTTTAGCGTTGTTTTTCTGTATATTTTATGCCAGCATTCTTTGTTTCAATATTCAATCTAATTTACTCCCTTTAGCTTTAGTCCTATCAAATGGAAATATTTTAATTAAAATCTGATATGGGTTGATGAGCTCGCTGTTATGATTTCTAATATACTGCATAACACCCGTGTAATTCTAGTGTACTGCTCATTTCAGGCATTTTGAATAACTATATGCTATAGGGCTATAGCTTATACTTTCACAAAAAACTCATTTTTTATTGTACTTGATCTCCATTATGATGCTGATTTCTTGCTATCTTCAGGCTGAATTATTCATAATTAAGTCACAGATATATTTAATAATCTTAATCCTTAAAAAATTGTAAACGTTGCCTTAGCTAGAGCTTATGCATATATTTTATTAAATTTTAAAAGTAGGCTTATACCAGCTTGTTCTATTTAAAAATAGTTCTATCAAGTGCCATTTATTTTTTTCACATAGACTTATAACTAATATTTAAAATAACTAAGTTGAATTTGATAGGATTATTGGTTCAAACAAAAAATAATTAATCAAGGGAAAGTCCCACCCTAAACTAACTAGACTGACAACCCTAGACTGAAAATGTTGGTTCTAACTTGCTGGAAAATGTTGGTCAATGTAATGCATTTTGGAATTAGATATATAGTGTAATCCCCAATTTTTTTCTATGGGAATTAGTAAATCCAATATGGATTTAAATTTAAAAAAAATAGTTTGTAATTAATAAATAAATTTGCCTATAATGCATTTTTAAGTTCAAATATTTCAAATTATTTTTAGTAGAAAACACATGTTGCAATTGTGGAGATGTGTTGGAACAAACATGTTGGTATGTATACTGGTATACTGGGTGGTTACAATGGTGGAACCACCATTACTAATATGTAGGGGAAAAAACAGTATACATGAAAATGATAATTATTTTGCTAAAAGTTCAGGTATGTTGAACAAGATTAACTAATTTATCAACAATATTAAATGATGTTTAAAATTGATATTGACGTGTTCATGTGATTGTCATTTGTCAGGTGAAACAAAAGTTGTAGACTTGAAAACCAGTCTTTGTATAGTATTTCGCCATAAAATATGCCTTTTTAACTTTGTTTACTCAGCTAGAAATAAACTTAAGTCATGAAAATAATTTTTTAAACTTTGCAACTTTCAAAGCTTTAAATACGGTTCTAAGAAATCTTGGCATATAAACAAAACCAAATAAACAATACAAATTCATTTTTCTGGCAATTATGCAAAGACAAAAAAAAATCTTGGCAATCAATATTGATTGAAATAAGCTCAACGAAAAAACAAACGAAAAAAACCTGCATGCTGTACTTAAGGTATACCTATAATGTGATTGAAGAAAGTCTGCAAGGAGAAAGCAATCAAATAAATATTCATGATGCAAATACATGTATAGTACAAGGCCCTTAGATGCACACACACTAAATAGATTTAGGACCATTAACAAAGTTCAATAAGAGCAAATGTTCCCCTTTTATACAAGGAACAATAATTTATTTTTATTGTAGATTATCAAGAACAAGATGCACTTTATATTTAAAGGTTCATCGCTTACTATTTGTTTAGTATAAATAATAAATCTTTATAAAATATTCCTTGTCTCTTGGTTAATATCATTTCAGTTCAATTTCATTGCATGCATTAAAAATGCTTTATTCTCATAATGTTGACAGAATGGTTTATTTTATCTATAATTTCTTGTAAAAAAAATACTAGCATTGTAAACACATTATGTTTTTATTAGAATGCTCAAACTAAATTATGAGCGTATAACTTTCCAGGACTTTTTTTAGATTTCAAATGCAATAAATTCTTTGGTGTCAAATTAATTTTAGCAAAAAATCACTAGTTTACATGATAAGATTAACAAATTTGACCTATAATCTATCTATACTTGGGTCATTTTCATGAGTAATATTAAGCATAAGTTTGAATTGCACGAAAAATCAGATAAAATTGATGACTTATGATAAAAAGTATGACTTTTTAATAACCTTTACCAAAGTGTAATTTTTTTGACTTTATAACCTGGTGAGCACCCATGAAACAGTTGGTAAATATAAAACTTATGGGCATTTCTTAATCAAACATTATGTACTCAATTGCAACTTCAAAAAATTGAAAAAGAGCTACCTGGGGGCAAACTTGCACATTTTCAGTTGTATAGTTTTCAGTTGAGTAAAGTACTTCCTGAAATAAAGTTCACCATCTTAAACATTTTAATTAAACTATAAGTCTTGACAGTATCATTGGTAATTGGCCATTGGGAGAATGTGCCCATAGAGAATACGTGCCCATTGAAAATGAGCCTAAAAGCTTAGCAGAAAGGATAATTAGTAGCTGGTTAGGATGTTAGTGTTTTTATCTACGTTCAACAGACACACGTATCGCTAAATCTTTGCAGGCCATTTCAAGAAATTCCAAGAAAATCACATCTCAAAAGAAATAACACACCACAGAAACGGAAATAACCTGTGCCCTCAATCTCCTTCCAATTACTGTAATATTGTCTAGTATTAAATTGATAGGCTTACTCAATTATCATGGCAAATCGTAATACGCACAAGGGAAATGTTTGACTCAAAAAATTTCAACATTTAATGCATATACGCCTAAATGCGTTTTATTTCTTTTGCTCAGCAGGAATCAAGAATTTCTGATGACCCAGGATTGTACATATCCATTAAATAGGAATGGGGAGATCAAGCATTTTGCTAAAACTTATCGTAGTAAATCACAATGGGGGTGCCTTAATGGGAAACATAAGAAAATGCCTCACAAATGAGTTCACTAATGTTGGAATGCTTGAGTGAGAATGCATTATCCACAAATAGCTCAAATGATCTTAAAAGTGTGTGTGTATGGGCTATCGAGAATCTGCCCCAAAAAAAATTATTTATAGATACGGTTTCTAATAGAATAATTTCTAATGGTTTGGTAGTTGCAGGGCTGCGCGCAGGGGGCCCGAGTCCCCCTGCTCCTTTCCTTCCTTGATATTTTCATACTCATAATAAATGAAATGGAAAAATATTCACTATTAGTGATTTTTTGCCCATTTTTGAGTGTTTTTATGCAAAAAAAGGTGACTGTGGCGCCATTTTCTGTGAACTTTTGCAGTAATTTATAAAAGCCTTCAAATTTTTGCTTGAAAACCAAATTTTGAAACATTTTTGGATTGGGCGCCCCCTCCCCCAAAATGGATTTCTGGTGGCGACCCAGGGTATATGCCAAATACTATCGCCATTTTAATTGCAAATATCAGTAAAACAAAATACTTCTAAAATTACTTTCATAGGCCTATGATTTGGAAATTTTAGAAAATTTGTCTGGGAAACCTGGGAATGTCAGGAAAATTTGTTATTGGATTTGGCCAGATTTTACTTTACAGAAGGGAATTTGTAGTAGGCCTAATATGTGGGTTTTTTTTATGCACCTGCAGGGGATGATTTTTTCTAATTCCTTTCCACTTATCTTTAAAGGGGAAGTCATAGTTCATGACATGTGTTTTTTAAATGATAGGCATTGAAACAATTTAAAGAATTGCAATTATAATATTGAAATTAAAGTTACCAGTAATGAGAAATCGCAATTTATATGTAAAACATGGGCAGTTCTGAACTGCCTGACCTCAGGAATTCCGTAATTGTAAAATATCGTAAATTTTAGGGGGGCCATCGATTATTTGTAATGGGAGAAAGGGTCACCTATGGAATCATTACATTTTAGCTTTACAATATGTAATAATTGTTGCAATAATAATAATAAAAAAAATGTTTAAAATTCTAATTTTCTTTTTATTTATTGATTTTAATATGGCGAAATTTTCTGAGGTTTTTTAGTAGTATATGTTTGATGCAAGTTTTGGCGGGAGAAATGGATGCCATTCCTGGCTAATTATGAAAATTATGAAATTACTACCAGGAATGATCTGTGTTGATTATGTCAAATTCCTTGCATACAACTTCTTTATGCTTGCATCATTTGAATGTCATATATATACGGTAACATTCAAGTGTTTCTCCAATTCACAAATAAACTGTATGTTGAAGAGCGCAGTTGTGATTTTGATTTAAAATTTGAAGCATTTTGGCCTGCGATCTCAACAGCAAATGTAAGTGAGACTTTGTTGAAAGTTTGCATTCGATTCACACAGATTGGATTCACATTCTGGACTTTTAATATTTTTTGCTTGCTGAATTTGTCTTTTTGCTAAACAACAATGGCTGCTTCTTCTTCTACGCCTATTTTGGACTTGTGTCCAGAGATGCTATTGGAAATATTCGGTTATTAGGACCTCCCAGATCTTTGCTCTATAAGTGCAGTTTGCAAGCAGTTCTACGGTACAGTGGTAAGCGAGAAAAGCCTGTTTAATAATTTCAAGTTTACGATTGACCACGAGTGGTGGTCGAAGCACGATGACCCCATGATTGCCTGCACCATTTCCAAAAGAGGATTTCGTCGCATTAAGGCCGACGGCATCCGAGAGGAGGATTTGAGAAGAACCCTTTTGGAATTCCCTGATCTGCTTGGCTGTAAACCTGGACCTGCGGAGGTTGGAGGAGTGTATAATGTGATCGGTCTGCTCCAAAATGTGAAATTCTCTACTTTCATCAAAGTTTGGCTTTGTACAACTGTAACCGTCATATCAATATCCAGGACCTTCAACCAATAATATGTTTCCAAAACGCACTTCCAATGGCCTGCAAGTCCTCTTCGTCAAAACAGTAATTCCACAGTGTCAGATTTGCATTGGAATGTGTTAAACCAGCATCCAGTCAACCCAAACTTCTTTAATGTTGTTATGCCTTCCAAGAATACGTTCACGTTGAGATAGGTCATCATCAATCTCAACATGAACGTTCTCTGAAGGCGTAACAACCTTGAAGAAGTTGGGCATTAATGGATGCTGGTTTAACACATTCCAATGCAAATCTGACACTGCAGTGGAACAGTTATTCTTGTGGAATTACTGTTTTGACGAAGAGGACTTGCAGCATTGGAAGTGCGTTTCCCAAGTGCGTCGAATATTATTGTACGGTACGATGACGATGCTTGGTCAGCTGCAGGGTATAGACTACGTCCGAATGTGCCTTCCACGTGTGCCAGTGGTGACTGGTGAGACTCTACGATTGGGATTCTAACAGCAGTGATTTCGCGAATGACCTCCTGAAGAAATGAATGTGACTTTCGGCACCGGAAGTGATGTCATTTAGATTCGTGTGGAGTTGGCAAATCTTGATGCACACGATTCAGCATTATGTGTAATTACCACTTTTTCTGCTAGTTATTTCTTGTTAAAGTTACATTGAAAACTGGACTCCTTCAATTCAGTCAAAGTGGGGCTTATAAGTATTGCAAAGTGCTTGAAATTTTCCCTTTTTTTGGCATTAAATTCGTATTTTTTGCACTATGTTACCATAAAGTGTGAGATACCTATGCGCATGAAAGTTTTTAAAAAGTGTTAGAATTTTCTGTGGTTTCTACTTGAAATTTGTATTAGAAATCTAATACAGATTATATACAGTATAATATAAACTTTTTATTCGTTGTAAGGAAAAATTTAATTAGCTGGTTTGTTTTTGGGGTGTTATTTTCTTCGATTTTAAAATAAAAATTTTTTATGTCTAGCCTGCAAAATGTTTCTGTTAAGGTTGTTAATGGAATATTTTTAAGTTTTTGTGTGTGTTCAGGTGATTTCATAATGAATATTTGTAAGTGTAGGTGATTTTCTTCTGAATATTTGCATTATTCTTTAGAAGCAATCTTTGTGAAATCATAATTTTTATTTTAGTAATATAATAAAATACATTTGTCAAATAATTCCTGGTGTTTCTTAATTTATGTAAAAAGATTGGCGTGTTGTAGATGATTTTTATGTGAATACATAGTTTTAGAAAAGTTAGGGGTGACTTTTGGTGATTCTGAAGCAAGAGTTTTTTGTGAAAATTTTTGTCGTGCAACCCATATTTAGATATTAGCATTATGCTCTGTTCCAATAATTTGGTAGACTTGGACCTGTCCTCCCTTTCCCCCATCCCAATCTGTGACGTCACAAATATTTCAAACTTAACAAACTGTCCACCCTAGCTGTGCAAAAACTGCAGGTTGCAAAACGTTAGAAATGCTATTAAAGAGCTGAAGGTTTTATCCAGTGAAATGGCAGTTTTTTAAGCCAACTGTATTTGTTGTATCGCAATAAGCTAACTGCACAAAAACTACTGCTTGACAGCAAGAAAACTACAGTTTTCCATAGTTTTTCTGATTTTTTTTATGTAAATTTCAGGGTTTCCAGTTTTTCTGCAGTTTAGTTTTATAATTCGATGGATTAAGTGCAATTTTACATCACAAAAAACTGCATTTTTTTTGCAGTTCATAGTGGAATTTGTTTTTGTTGGAACCCTAAGTGCAACAGATTTTATACCCTTAACAATTGCTTTATAGTTTTTGAAATTGAGCACTTTTAAATTTCAGGGAATTTTCTCTCCCCATTACATCATTTGGTATAAAGGTATTTTAACGTTTCTTTCCCCTTTAAACAAATGATAGCCTATATGCAATTCTCGAATTAGGGTAACTCCCTAATTAATTGCAAGCTGGACTTACACATTTTTAAATCATTATAATCAAGTCTGCAGTCCATTTTTTACCAAGTAATTTCACTTTCAAAGAATAGTAAGCCTATATAGTTAATTGGCCCTACAGAATATTTCCAGATCGTTGCCCACAGTATAAATTAAGACATTCAAATGCAATTCAGTCATACATAAAATCGGTTTAGTTTACACTATACTTTGACCCATAAATTTACATAAAATGTCTGCCCTGTGAGGCAAAGCAATTGCTAAGTTAGCTCACTTTACTATATCACTGGCCTTTTTTATTTGCTGCCATGCTATTTTGAAACTCAATTTTGCTTTACGAAATTTGTGCTTGGACGAATGAAGTAGTCGGAACCCGATTTGTTTACTCCTTAGGGTATTATTTCTTTCGAGCATAAACACGATGTATACATTGAATACGAGCGTATATATACCTATAGCTCTGAAGCACACTCGTTTCTATGGTATACATGCTATAGAGTAATGGTATTCCTCGTATATAATGCAGAATTTCTGCAAAAAAGCCTTTTGCCAAAGTAAACTTCATGAACAGTCATGGCTTTTTTAGCACATTCAAATGGGCGTTTTTGTGTAACATTTTCCTAAAAAAATTCAATATTATATACGGCTTCTGCCGGGTCCATGAAAGTGCCCAATAAAGCGTGCTTGAAAGGTTACTATAGTTTGATTTATAATACATTGTATGTTGTGTACAGCAGAAAAAGCAAATATAAAATATACATAGAAAGTAGAAACTATACTGAAAAATAACAATTTCTCTTACACCTTTATACAGAATTCTTAAATTGAAGCTGTGCATGCATGAACACATGCAGGGTGGTTCCAGAAAGGTCGTTTGGAGGGGGAAGCCAGCGATCGCCGGTTGGGTCAAATGGTCAGTTGGCCAAATTGAAAAATAATAACAAATTTACAAGCGAAGCATAAAAAGAGTTCCACGGTAAAAAGGCAGGAATTCTGCAGTTGTTTTAAGGTTAAAATTAAGGGGGAAAAAACAAAGTATCATGGGTTAAGAGAAACAAAACTGCCTTGGAAAAATTGCTGTTTTACATAAGAAATAATTCATTTTTTATTCAGTTTTACAGAACAAAAACTATTTTTACTCAAGTGTTATAAAAAAACCCTAATTTTTCTTGAAATTAACACCAGAAAAACAGTGGAAACATCAAGGAATTTTTTTCAGTGTTACGTCAGGAAAAATAACAGATTTTCCAAAGATTTACATAAGTTAAACTGAAGTTCTTCTGAATTTACTTTCAGTGAAACTGTAGTTTATTATCAAGCAAGCTTTAGTTTACTCCACAGTATAATTCAGCAGAATAACTGCAGTTTTATCTGCAATTTTTCCAATTTTATTTGCACTATTCCTCAGTTTATGTCCAACGATTTGGTGGATTTAACTGCTTTTAACATCATCAAAAGTGCAGAAATTTTGTAACTTTGAACGTTAAGATGCAGTTTTGAAATGGAAAACTATTTTCTGTTTTAGTTTCTATTATTTTTAGTTGGGTTTGATATGAATGATCAAAAATAAAATGCTGCTGACGATTGTAAATATCACTAATAATGGTTTTAGTACACAACGAGCTTGTAAAATATACGAGCATGTATCTTATAATAGGGCACGGATAAGGGGGGGAAGCAACTGGTTCTGGCAGGTAGCCCCCCAAAACGCCATACTACTGCATTTATTTCTCTGATTAACCCCCTTCCCTCCATTACACACACACAAATCATTTCCTGGATCACCACTGATCGCAGTAATTCACATCTTTATCCTCCAAACTAAATAGTGCTGTAGGCCATTGTATGCAGTGCATATTTTCTTCTTGTAAAGTTTTCATGTTTTTATTTATACAATTCAAAATGTTGGTCAAACTTATACTTCTCACTGACGACGTGAGTTATTATGTTGAATTACACTGCATAATTTGTATGGAGCTGGTAAAAAGCTATAAGTCATATAGTTAATGAGTCTAATGACTTAAGATGAAGGATTTTATTAAGCTTTTATCCTGTTTTATCATTGCTTTAACCATGCACATGTAATGGCTTCATCTTTTGTACTTGTCAGATGAAATCTGTGGCTTTTGAATAAATGTCTCAATAGGCTGAAATGTTGAAAACTAGACTTATTTTACCCTGGATTTGTTTACTGGCTTAGAGGAAATATATAGGTTTTTATAAAGTTGTCGAATTAAAGCTGGCCAAAATTGGAATCGGAAAATGTGTCATAAAAATATTCACGCACAGAAAAAAGATTTCATTTCTATTACTTTTTTTTTTACTTTCGGTTTTTATCAATCACACTTAGGATTGGCTAAAGTCTGAATAAGGATTTAAATACTTGAGGGAATTGCAATGCATTTTTCTTTTGCAGTGTATCTGCTTTGACTGCAAGGGTGCAATTCACACTTATTTATTTTCATGCATTCAAAGTATCGATTCCTTTTACCCTTGCCAATATATAGATTAAATCGGAAACGACCCTCATGTGCAAAACGAAATGAAATCTAAATGCATACCATCCTTGTACTTGAATGGAACTAAGAAAAGAGCTGTCACCATAGTGGACCATATTGACCACATCCTTAAAAGAAATCTCTTTGAAATTTTTCAATTGGATACATTTCAATGCATGAACTTTCTTAAGAGTAAATCGTTTTAAAGGGAAAGGCATATTGAAAGTCTTTTTAATGTATAACATTTAGAAAGTAAGATTTTGCTTATAAATTTCTAGTTATGTGGCTTTCAATTGACATATTTGGGTCTTTATAGGATAATGTTGAAGGAAAATTGTACTTTCTTTGCATTCAAATGTTTAAATAGATGCAGGAAATCCCTTAAAAGTATATGCATATTATAATGTACCAAAAAGATAGCTCATTTTAATTTTTTAAAATTTTAAACTGTAAAATGAAATAAACTTAGTAGTATACATTCGAACAGTTTTTAGTGTACTTCAATGGTTTAATTATATTATTCGAGTAAACCCAAATGAATCATAATTAATTCTTTTTTAACCTGTTCCATAGTATGTATAGAATCATGCACTGAGCAGATTCTGTTGCAGAAAAGCAACCAAATAACAGAAATAATATGACAGTTTGATTTTCTGTATACAACAGTGTGCAGAATTGTGAGTTTACTTTTCTGTTCTGAAAAACTTTTCTGCAAGCTCTGCATGCTGCCAACCTACAGAAAACTTATGACGACAGTGATGATGTAATTCCCACAAGCTTAATTCTTCTATATTTATAATGTTATTTGCAGATGTATTGTCAAAACAAACTTGTTCAATCAAATAACGGAAGCAGTTTCTTTCAAATCAATTTAGAAAAAAAAAATGTTGCTTGTAATAACAAAATGTACATACATCAGTTCTGGTATTCCTTTCTGGTACGCGTATAATTTCAATGCATGGTATACTTTTTCTTGTATCCAGGCTTACTTTAAGACTTCTGCAGCAATAGGATTGTCATTCCAAGGTATTAAATCTGCCTCATTTCCCTTAAATAACCAAGTGCTTAAGTTAATTAATTCGCAGATATTAAGTGGGTCATTAAGTATAACAGACTTAAGCTTTTATGTTTCAACATAATGAATTGAGCGTCTTCATTAAAGCGAGCTTCTTAAAATATTGCATTTCTTTGCAACAACTCAGATAGGCCTTAATGCCCTCTGCAAATGTTTTGGGTCTGTGATGTATCTCCAAGTTTCTTGTTAAATAATAATCCGCAGGCAAACTCTTGGGGTTTTCAAACATGTCTTGGTATTTGGGAAATATATTGTCGATTTTTCGTAGAAATTCCTCTATTCCATGTACTTTAGAATCAATTCTTTTGGCATTTCTCTCGGTTAATGTCTTAATGCTAAATTATATATAGCATGCTCTTTGGTTTTTGTTGATTTGATTCTTACTGTTGGCTATAGAAATACAAGCTGGAAGCCTGAAAACAATTTTACATTTTCAAAGAATTTCCCTAGTGGCTAAAGGTATATACTTGAAGGCCAGCTTTTTACTTCACTTCTAAAAGTGATATTCGATTTGCTATTCAACCACTTGTTGTGGAAGCTTCTAATACATAAATATCGTATCACTATATATGTCTCTTGGCTATATTTAAGAAAATCAATATATGATATTCAAGCGATCTAATTCAAAGTGTAGCATTTCATAATCCATATAGGTTGATGCTGATATCCATCGGATTTGTTTTAAGAGGAAGTCTATATCAATTTTCTTTATATATGGCAAGTTATGGATGAAATTTTGCAAAAACTTTAAAAAGGAAAGCACTTGATGCATTTTTTTATGAAGATATTTATTTTTGATCTTCGGAAAAATTAGTTAGCTTAAGGGCAGCTTTGAACTTTTAAGTATGAAAAGTGAACTACATATACGAACATTCATAATGC